>OY730193.1:109572017-109782499 GCA_963422505.1 Pseudognaphalium luteoalbum | reverse complement strand
TGATTTTTGAGGCTGCTGTTGTGTACACAAGCAATGTTGTTTGGTCCTATGTGTGCTGCTAATGTTATGCCACACCATTTGTAAGGTTATGCTCTGTTAGTCTAATTATATTATGCCAAACAATGCGAATTGGTCATACAATCAATACCATTATTAGGGGTATTCAAATATATTCGAATCCACTACCCGAATATTCAAAAATGCAACTTGAAAGTAACCAAAAATTCTTATATTCAAATTTTTGGATATCCGAATTAGGATTCGGATAGCAAATCTCAAATTTTTAGGATATTTGATATCCGAAATTTCTATACTTCCTTTATTTGTATAAAAGGCTAGTGATTCATACATCAACAATTTTTCTCCGTACACCACTAAACATTCTTTAAGTTGTTGTATTGTACAACAGTTTAAAACATGTTTAGTGGTGTAAGGAGAAAAATTAGTGGTATACGAATCATCACCTGTTTTTATAGTAATCTTTGAACGTTCTAGAAGACAAAACATTGAAAATGCATCAATAGTAGTCCCAATATGTCATTCTTGAAAAATTGTGTATTATTTTTGTTGTTTGTTTGGATTTCGAATTGCGATTATCTCAGATTTCGAATCGAAACCTCAAAGTTGCAACGTTATCATGACATCCATAGGCCAATTTGGTAACACTAATTAATCCAAAGAGTATAATCATACACTGCTATGGCCTTTTGAAAAGAAATATTTTTTTTTACCAAACTTTCTTTATACGTATATATGTATCTACTTCTTCTATCCCAAACTAAATGTAATGTTTTGACTTTTTTAATTTTTTTTTCTTTTCAATTTTGACCTTAAATATTTTTGTTTGTGTTATATGATACTTGATGTAAAAGATAAGATAAAGATATTTTTGATATCTATAACTTACATAAAGCTAACATATATAACACTAAACGCTAAATAATTGGGTGCCCTAGGCCCAAGGTTCTGTCACAAACTCGCGCCATTCGCTCCATCTCTTCTCCCGCGCAAATCATCATCATCATCAACACCATTCTTTATTTCTTTCCTTCAGACTAAAAATGGCGGATGTGATGGAAATCGATGATGATATACCATCTCAGCAACTCAACAACAACAAAGGCAAAACCGTAGTCACTCCGCCACCAGCTCACACCAAAACCACTCCATGGGTCGAAAAGTACCGCCCCCAATCTCTCGCCGATGTCGCAGCTCACCGCGATATCATCGATACAAGTATGCTACTTTATTATTGTTGCTTTTACATGCTTAAAGCTTTCGAATTCATGCTGAATTTAGTGTTAATTTTGTGTTTTTTCGTTGGGGCATTTCGGTGAACAGTTGATAGGCTTACTAGTGAAAATAAAATGCCTCATTTGTTACTTTATGGACCGCCCGGAACCGGCAAGACATCGACAATTCTTGCTGTTGCTAGAAAGCTTTTTGGGACCCAAATGCATAATATGGTTTTGGAGCTTAATGCTTCTGATGAACGTGGGATTGATGTTGTTAGACAGCAGATTCAGGATTTTGCTAGTACTCAAAGCTTTTCTTTTGGGTAACTCTTCTTTCCGTGTTTATTGATCGATAATTAGGATTCAGGATTGATTCCATCTAGGGTTTTAGTTAGTTGGTCACTCTTTAATTTATTTGTTTTTTTGTTAGTGCAAAAGCTTCAGTGAAACTGGTTCTTTTGGATGAGGCAGATGCAATGACAAAAGATGCCCAATTTGCTCTTCGTCGAGGTAATTTAGACTATTTAAAGTAACTGGGATCGTGCTTGTATCTGTCGAGTACTCATTGATATATGTTTCTTCAATGTAGTGATCGAGAGGTACACGAAAAGCACTAGGTTTGCACTTATTTGTAACAATGTGAACAAGATTATTCCGGCATTGCAATCACGGTGCACTAGGTTTCGCTTTGCTCCTCTGGATGCTGTTCATGTCAATGAGCGACTTAAACATGTTGTTACTGCTGAAGGGTAAGTTTGTTGTTGTTGCAAGATATGCACAACGTTTTAGTCTAGATAGTTGATGCTTTGCTAATGTAATATCGTACCACGATTTTTGAACTTTTCATGTGTGAGGTTTTGCCGTATTGGTAATGAACTGACACATCACTAAAGGAACTCCTGGTTTCAATACTGTATTAATGACTGTTAAATTAGGCTTGATGTGACAGAAGATGGATTGACAGCTCTTGTAAGGCTTAGCAATGGTGATATGAGGAAGGCTTTGAACATTTTGCAGGTCATAATTCCAGTTATTGATTCTATTTGTTAAATTCTTATTTTTATAAAATAAACTTCTGATTGTTGTATCTATGGGTTGAAGCTCTTGCTGATACCTGATGTTCATTTACAATTAGAGGTAAGCTAATAGCTCCATTGTGTTTGATCATGCAGTCAACTCATATGGCCTCTAAGCAGATAACCGAAGAGGCTGTCTACCTCTGCACTGGCAATCCTTTGCCTAAAGACATTGAGCAGATATCGTACTGGCTACTGAATGAGCCATTTTCATACAGCTTTCAAAGTATCCAACATTTTCATTTCAATTTATATTTTTCAAAGAATAATGGGTATCCAACTATTATGATCTAATTGTTTACAGGAATTTCATGCTTGTATTCATTCTCTTCTACTTTTACTTTCCTATTTATCTTGAATGGTTGGTACTTAACTTCTTGTAGAAATATCTGATATGAAGGCAACAAAAGGATTGGCTTTAGTGGACATTGTAAGAGAAGTAACTATGTAAGTTCCCAATCTTCTGGCCACCAGCCTACTAAATGTTCGCAACTCATCTTGCGAGAAACTAATAAATGTGTCTTCAGGTTTGTTTTTAGAATCAAGATGCCTTCAGATGTTAGAGTCCACCTCATCAACGACTTGGCTGATATTGAGTATGTACTTTTTCCTTCATTTCATTTTACTTATACAATATAACAGGCCCCTGTCCAATTCTGTTAAGAGCATGAAATCTCTGAAATCTGCACTTTTGAATGTTTGATCAGCATGAACTAGAGGTGGAATAATGGGGGATTGGGCAGCTCGTCAGGTTCAGCTGGGTAACTGGTCAAATTGAGCTAGGGTCCAAACGGGTAGCTTTTTCAGTATGGGTCGAAACATTCGTGTCGGCAGCCCACGGAATATTATATTTTTCAGCTTCATATACATAATTAGTGCTATTATAAAAATATGTAATCGTAATGAAACAATTCAGGAGAGGTTATTCATTTTGAATACACTTTGAGTGACTTCGCTTTTTTAGTTTGGTAAAAAATAAAGAATTAAATAATTTACTCATCCGCCCCATTAGAGAAATATCATTTACCCAAATTGACCCATTTACTCATAAATGGGTTGAAATTGCCACCTTTAGCACGAACCTTAGAACTTGATGCACTATGTTTCGAAGTCATGTCTTCTATCTGGGGCATAATATGAGAGATGGAAAGATGTCTGTAGCCAACTGTTTGCTGCTTTAATGCATTTGCAACAATTAGCAAGATCTTTTCTCTATCTAGAGGGGTAATATGGTGAAACTCGTAAGCACTGAAAACTGTTCCTATAGAGATTTTTCCTATATGAATATCGCTCCTCTGCCCTTTCATATAAAAATCGAAGCCCGCAATGAAAGTTCATCGAGTCAGTGCTTTCCTGCTTTACAAATTATAGAGAATAAATCTTTTTATCCAGAACTAGTTGGGAGTACGTGAAAGGTGAAACCCAATACATTTTATTAGTTACTGAAACTCATTGTTGTGATTGTTATTTGGTTGTGCAGGTACAGGTTGACGTTTGGGTGCAATGACAAGTTACAGTTGGGATCAGTGATTTCTACTTTTACCCGAGCCAGATCTGCTCTTGTTGCTGCTGCAAAATAGTATAAATGTTTAACTGATAGTTTTGCATCTTCCAAGAATATTGTATGATGGTCATTCTGTAAGTGGCATTAGAGCATGTATGATCTTGTCAAATATGCTTATTATGTTAAACCTGTCGGGATCCAGCCTTTTTACCGTCTTAGATTGTTGCATCTTTGAGAATCGTTCAGCAATTTATGTAATGCATAACAGAAGCAATCAATCTCTTTAATGGGTGTTCAATCTATGGTACGAAACTGATCATTGAACTGAAACGAAACCACATTTGGAGATTTGGTTTTGGTTCACATGCTGTTATGAAGTGGAAACTGAATTTGGTTTGTTTTCATACTGTTTTGAAATTCATATTACACCCTGACGAGCGTAGCCACTAACTATCGTGACCACTGGCTATAATGATTGCTGACCAGAGTCTGCTTCCCGCTAGGGGGGCTGTCCTGGACCACACAAGGGGGGCATGGTCCCTATGGTCCTCGTCAGTTTTGAGGGTCCAATTTTTTTTCCTTTTCTTTTATTACTTCTTAAAAATCGCAAATCTGTAGTTTTGCATGCAAATTTTTCTCTTTCTGGTTGCAACTAATATGAATGAGTGTGACACAATTTTTAACTTGGGAGTGGCCTAACTGTGGTTGATTTGAAAATAGGTTAACTTTGTCGCTTTTGAGGGGGTACCAAGTTCAGATTTCACTTAGAACACATGCACTTGACTGAATCGCCGATTGGTCATCATCACATGTTAGTAGGATTGAGTCATGACTATTCGCGATTCCAATGTATACCTACCATTTTATTTTATTTTCATAATTCTTTAGGAAACTATTACATTTAATAAAACAAATTGCTAGATTAATCAAAATAACATTCCATTAACTACAAAAACATTACAATATACTTAAATTACAATAATAATAAATTAAAACAACATTCCCTTCAACCTTCCCGATCCATTTTTTTCTTCATCACATAAAAAAACATAAAATTAAAAAAAAAAGGAAATAAAAAAACACATCCAAATAAAATGAAAATGTACGTGGCCCCCAACATTTTCCCATTGTGGAGCGTCAAGAATCCTAACGGTCTGTGATTACTGGCCGTACTTCGTGTAGTTTTATGGTCATCTTCCAATGATAGATTCTGTTGCATGCCTATATCAGATGGTCTTGCTGCAATCTATTTATTGAAGTCCCACCAGTCTCCTTGGACAAAGTTATATGGACCAAGTTTGTATAGCGGTGAATTTGATTTCTGTAAAATTGTGACTCATGAAGTGATGTTCAAACCACGGCTAAACAAAACTAAAGTTGTTTGCATGGTCAATTTTTTTTCATTTTTCCAATTTCAAAAACCAATATATGACAAGTGTTGTTTGTTTGATGAGTTTTGCATACGAAAGGAATGAGATGAAAGTTAAAAACAGGGAGTTGATATAACCAAATGTTTGATGCATACATGATGCCTAGTGTACATTACTCTAATGTATAAATTTGATGCAAGTATAAAAAAATGGATTTATTTATCATTACCCTTAAAAATATTGTTTGTTTAGCGACTTTGTGATTTACCAATTCAGGAGTTTTACCTAATTTCCCTACTATCTCACTCTATCTCTATCTTCTTTTCGCTTTAAAATTATTATACTTTATCTTTTTTTATATATAAAATATTACTATTAATAGAGTAAGATTCAAATAGAGAAAATTAACCATCCTTATGGTTTGCTGCAAAATTCACTCGCAGTCCTTTAATTAATTTAATTACGCAGATCATCTTTTATTTTAAAATTTGTTACGTCAATAGTCCTTTGCACTAACGATTGTTAACTCTTCGTTAAAAAAGACCTTATGTGTATTTTTTTCTTCTTTTACATTCTTTGAGTAAAATATAATTATAAAATTTAATATATATATATATATATATGACATGTAGTTGCTATTAAGGAACACGTTCAGTATAAGAACTCCAAAATCATTTGTTAGTATAAAGAGCTATATTTTTAAATGTGTGTTTCTATATATATATGAGCAATTGGTGAGAATATGTAGTTGCTATCAAGGAATAGGATTCAGTATAAGAACTCCAAAATCATCTGTGTTTTAGCAAATTGATTCTTTTTTAAAAATGTTAATTCATTAATTCTTAATTAATCAAAGTACCATATTTATAACATTGATTCGAAAATTTTTGTACTACCGAATCAAACCTTTTTAACATTGATTCACAAAAAATATGACACTTATTAACTAAAATTCATCACATTGATTCAAATATCATTTAATATTTGATTGAATCAATCATATACTCACAAAATCACATTGATCCATATATCAGTCGATTTAAATTTTCTTATTGAATCATATGTTTCATGTCATTACAATTATTGAAAATGTACTATTAATATAACGTATAAACGGTTTCTTTTAAAAGAAAAAGTCATAAAGTTACTGTTATGCCCCTCCATCCCTCAAATATTAACATTAAAACTATTAAATAGTTACAGTATTACCATCAAATAATTTGAATCGTTAGATCTTAAAATCAAAAGCCAAGATGATTTATCCCCCTTCTCTCATTGAAACCTCTTCTCCCTAGATTCATGTCTTATAACACACACACACACACACACACACACACACATATATATATATATATATATATATATATATATTAGATTATATAATTTATATTTTACTCAAAAATGTAAAAGAATAAAAAAAATTATACACGAGGTCCTTTTTAACGAAGAGTTAACAATCGTTAAGAGTTAACAATCGTTAGTGTAAAGGACTATTGACGTAACAAGTTTTAGAATAAAGGATGATCTACATAATTAAATTAATTAAAAGACTGCGAGTGAAATTTGCAGCAAACCATAAGGATGGTTTATGTAATTTTATTCAAATAAGTACAACAACTTTTCTATCAAACATATACTCATACCTAAACCCATTTTTAAACCAAAGTACCAAACACCAAAGTTTAAAAAGAGAACTTGAGGAAAATATCTAACAATAACGCAAGATTATAGTGTCTTATAAGAGAGTATCTTTGGTGTAAACGTATGGTATTTAATTACCCAACGAGGCAATAGCTAGATGTCAAATATATGTGATAGTCGGTTTAAACAGAAATCAATCATCATATAGAATATTGACACTTTTTGGAATCTCAGCCACACAAGTACCGGAAAATGATTTGTACATTATCAAAATTTATTCATATATTACTAAATATATTTTATAGTGTTGTACTATATAAATTTATGGATAATCTTTTATCTCTACTTAGCTATATATAAGACTATAATGCATATCACATTCACTTTTATAATACCTAAAAACTAAATATAGTAACTAAATAAACTACAAGCTAAATTAAAGTATCATCTTTTCATATTTATTGTTATATGTTTTTCACCTAAAATATACTCGTATCAATTATTAACATACATATACATAATGTAACAATGACTACATTTTTTTTCTTTAAACAATTTTCAAATATTATTATATTATATCGCGTGGGTGAAGTGCTAGTTTATAAAAATGGTGATGATATTTCTATCGCTCTTTTTGATAAGTCCTTCACAATTGTACATTAATTATGTGTACTATATAAGCTATTCATGCACCGCTTTGATGAAATTATAAAAAAAGTGAGAGAAATATCCTCACAAAAAATATTACCCACTATCAATGTTTTGGAAACCGGGTTGAACCGGCCGATCGGACCGGTTCAATCGGAAACCGGACCCCTCCCGGCCGTTCCAAAACCGGTTTTGATCAAGGTTGACCGGTCAACGAACCGGGCGGTTCGGTCAAAACCGGACAGTACGACCAGAAACCGGCCGGTCGGACCGGATTTTTGAATTTTTGAATTTTTTTTTAAAAATCACTTTTTTACCGGTTTTGAGACAGTTCGCCGAACCGGCCTAACCGGTTCAACCGGAACTAGAACCCTTTCCGGTCTGATCCGATTTTCGATTTTAAAAACATTGCCCACCGTAGCAACAACTTGAGGTTTAATATGATAGCTGACACCTCACTTTTGACTTGTATGTAGGGGCCCCCTAAATATCTATATCCATATCTGTCTATATATTTATTGTACCCAGATACCCAAAGACCTCACTGCCAAACTACCAGATTCTAGGGTTTCATTCTTTTCAAACATATATTGGCTCTTCATTTCAGCTTTAATTTGTAAAATTAAGGGTATGTTTCCTTATTGTAATTCGAGTTGCTTGATTTGTTTTTTTTTTTCTTCACATTTTTGGGTTTAATTTGATTAAAATTGTGAAATTAGGTGTTATTGGTGATATCTTCTGTTATGTAACATGATGATAACCCTAGATTAACTAACTAGTGACATGAATTCACTATGTTGTAGTTGCACTATATACTGATTGCTGTATTTATGCATATATTGTGATAAATTTAATTAGTTCATGTAATTCTCATGTTTTGACTGGCTTGTGTTTGTTTTTTTATTAAATTCATCTGCAGGAATCAGTACTTCACAAGAGTCATCAATGTTTTAATCCTGAAAACTATATCACCTAGACGTTTTTGTAAGGTGATAAAATCTATTGAGGTGTATTTAGGATCGTAATACTTTAGTTCAGTATCGAATGACTAACAGGCCATGATTGGCTTATAGGGTGTTTTCAACTAGTTTTCAGGATTACATTTCGTTGGTTTAGGATAGTTGAAACAAATTGTGGGATTACTAGAAGATGAAAGATGAAATGGACGTAAAATATATATGGACTAGAGAACAGGATAGGGCTTTTGAGGATGCTTTGGTTGCATATTATAAGGAGGATTCTGAGGATTGTTGGGAGAAAATTGCCAAGTATGTTCCAGGAAAAACAGCGGAAGAGATTAAGTGTCATTACGAGTTGTTAGTTGAAGATTTGGACCGTATTGAGTCTGGTATTGTTCCTTTGCCTTGCTATAGTAATTGTTCTGATGACTCAGCTAGTCACGGAGGTGATGATGGAACCAGTAAAAAAGGTGGCAATTTAGGGCGTAATAGTGAATCCGTTCATGGAGGTAAGGCCTCAAAGGTAGATCAGGAACGTCGGAAAGGTGTTGCTTGGACTGAAGATGAACACAGGTTAGATATTCAGTTATGCAACTCTGTTTTCTCCGTTTATGTAAGAGACCTTAAATATGTTCACTCCATCCATCCCTAGAAACATTTTAGATTTGACTTCACTTTAGTTTACAAAATAATTTTTTTTATCAATAGTCAAATACCCATATCACTCACTAAACAAGCCATGCTGGTGATAATCAAGCAGTGCTTATAATGTTAGTCTAGTTTCTCGAACCCCTAGATAGTCAGCTTTGTGTACTCATTATATCATGTAGCATCTAAACCTGAATGTGTTTTTTCTTCTTCTTTTCTTTGTAATTATACATGTATTAAATGTACGGGATTTTCACTGCTTAAATTTTTTTATGGCTATGTTCAACTTATGAATCTATTATCTCGTGACCCTATATGTTGCTTTTGTTGACCTTTCTTGCATATACGCTGTCTTTAGAGATGGGAATATCTATCTATCTACTTGCACTTTGGGTGATTTGGGTTATGGTTTCATTTCTAACTGGTTGAAAGCCGTTATTATCTTTAGATCATAAAACCTTTCAAATCATATTATATAAATTATTAGGATTATCATTAAAACTATCTAATCTTGTGTGAGTATATTTGAAAAACTAATTATCTATAAAAAGTTAAAGCTTTGGACGAAACATGTTTTGGGTCAACCTTACCTGTTTTGACCTGTTACCTGAACCACCCAACCTGTCTATATTTCCAACTCTATACATTTTGGTTGGAATGCCATGTGCTACATGGATTAATACTTTTAGCTCTCTTCAAGAAACCGTCGGTTATTCATGTTATTGACTTACTTTTGTGAGAAAAAAACAGGTTATTTCTTCTTGGCTTGGAAAAATATGGGAAAGGAGATTGGCGAAGTATATCCAGAAACTTTGTGGTGACAAGAACGCCTACTCAAGTTGCCAGCCATGCTCAGAAGTACTTCATTCGTATGAATTCAATGAACAGAGAAAGAAGACGATCAAGCATTCATGACATAACTAGTGTCAACAATGGGGACACTTCCGCACCTCGACCTGCAGGTAAATTAATCAACTAATCCTCTCAAGTCACCTCAGATCCTTCTCTCAACATGGTCAGCATGTATGGAGTAACAACAGTGGGGCTATCAGTAGTTTCAGCAGTAGGCACACCTTTATATCTTCCACTGTCACACGTGGCATACGGTATCAGAGCACCTGGACAAGTTGTCCCAAGTGCCCCATTGAACGCGTGTTCCTTGGCATACCGGTTGAGCACATCATCCCATAGGTGAACTTAAAAGTTGCATAGTTATGCAAAAGAGGTTAGAAGGACACTATAGGCTTGTTGCCATTTTGAATCATGATAGTTGTAAGTTGTCATATATATGTGGTGATCAACAAATGACAACACATGTTAATCAGTACCTCATTGAGATATACTTTAAAATTTATACTACTATCTGAAGCAAATTTGGTCAACTTCTTAAAAGTTGGTCAAATTCATAAACTATTAAAACTCTTACCAGTCATCATATCTCTCTCCTGCTGCATAAACGAACACTACACATAGCACACACAACCACTCTGCACAGAACACACACAAACCTCTCAAACTCGTATCGCTTTTTTACATATCATTACTACTGCTACAACCCTGCCGTCCTGCCAAATCACGCGAGTATGGTGCTACTTATACTAAAAAAGTGATTGAAACTTCTATTTGTAGTTCGCTATAGCCATATATTTTGGAGTTTGGTTGTATAATCAGAGAGTCAGACTTCAGGGATTTCTCTAGACAGTGAAATGTTGATTAGGCACATATATTAAAATGATTTTTTTTTTGAATGGCAGAATATATATTAAAATGATTATGTCTATAAGGCTCTATTATAGTATACCTGAAATGTGAACTATCTGCAGGATAAATTCTATAGGAAGACAGTGGTCAACCACCACGGTTATATGCCAAGTTATGTGGTACTATGGAGCCTGACCAAATGCTTGTCTCGAACATCCCTGCATTGTTCCAGATGTGAAGCTGGAACCCCACGTACTCGTGTGCAGATAAAGTAGGAAACCATAAGTTAAGTGTTGAATGTTCTTTGTTCTTTCTATTGCCTAGGTTGTCACGGTAGGTATGATTCCATTGGCTAAGGCATGTACAGATGTACTAGGAAATTGGAAAGTTAATTATTATTCCTTACTGTACAAAACGTTCTGTTGAAATCATATGTTCAATTAGGTTAATATATGCATCAATCTAGGACCTATTCAGGTCTATCTAGACCCACTTTGTTGTTGTATTCTCTTGTCTTCAAGGTCTCTTTCTTGAAATGCAGGAGCATCTTCAGACTTGTATTCTCTGATTTATATTAACAGGGTTAGACTTGTCCGTGCTTCGCGCCGGGTACTTTTCATATACAAGAAGGTAATGTACGCATTGAAAAAATTACCAACAAGCTTCTTATTAAATTTCATTTACGTAACCAAAATTACCAACCATCATTAGCTTCTTTATAAATTTTCATTTACGTAACCAATTAGAAGTGTAAAATATGTTAACCTTAGCTAAGCATAAATGTTAAGTGATAAATAGGACTATAAATATTTGCCCTTATACAAATTAAAGTATCAACTACTTCATTATTAGTTAGTAATTTATTTATTACTAGACTTTCTAACTAATAAAATCTTATTAGTTACTAATATACGTTTTTATCAATTGAATTTGTTATTTTTATTTTACTTGCTACATTTATACAAAATGTAGTAATATTATATATATTAAACTTCATTGTAATAAAAAGTAAACAATTATGGCGTAAATGCAATAAGATGACAAACAAATGGGAAGCTTTTTTTTACCGTTTATAACACCTTCAAAATGATAACAAACAAGATACGATATGTCCTCGTGTTGTGATGGGATATATCTACTATTACTATATTATTCTTGAAAGTTGTATGTAATTATTAAAGAGATGATAATAATAATAATAGGTTATTCTATCGTCCACGCTTAGAGATGGGCAAAAAAACCGGTTTCCTCGACCTGACCCGTTTTGAACCCGAACCGGTCAAAACCGGTTCGGGTTTTGACCAACCCGTAGGTTTGAAACCGATTTGGCATTGTAACCGTTGGAACCGGTTTAAAACCGGTTTTACCCAACCCGATTCCCCAACCCGGTTTTAAAACCGGTTTGAAACCGGTTTTGAGTTTGATCCGTTTACTAGCCGTTTCTAGCCGTTTTTTTGTTTTTTTTTTTACATTTTTGCCATTCCAAATTCACTATAAATACAATGCTTGAGTATAGGTTCATTCACAACTTCTAAACACTCATACATATCTACAAAAACTCAAAAACGTATACTATATTCTCATGGCAACTCAATCCTCTTCGGCTTCCCATTGTTTTGGTTCATCAAATGCACCAAGATTGTGAAACAATTGCCCAATAAAAGAAATCCGGAGGTGTGGGGTGCTTACGACAAAGTGTTGTTGTCGAATGGTACAACTAAGGCACATTGTAAACGTTGTCGAAAATTCTTCAAACCCGACTCCAACACAACGTTGAAAAATCATACCGAGAAGCATTGTGAGGGACTCAAAGGTAATCCGGAAGCAAGTGGTCAATCTTCGATGTCACGAGATGGAACGATTTTTACATATGATGCGGAAAGATGTCGAGAAGCTTTTGCGGGTTTTGTAATTCAAGAAGCTTTGCCGTTCAACCACTTCGATAACCCTCGGTTTACTAGGGTGGTTCAAAATACACTTCAACCACGATATAATAATGTAAGTCGTACTACTCTTAAACGCGATGCCATTAAATTGTGGAAAGAAGCTAAAAAACAACTAAAAATCGGTTTTGAAAATTTAAATACAAGTGTATCATTAACAACCGACGTTTGGTCGGCTCCTCATGGTTTGCCCGGTTCGTATCTTTGTGTTACCGCACATTGGGTTGATGCCGCAACTTAGAAGACTTAGAAGACTTAGAAGACTTTTGTTTAAGTTATTGTTCAATTATGTTTCCCTTACTAATGTTCTACGAATTCCATTAAAAAAATTTCACCCAAACATTGTTTTTCCTTAAAAAGCTTAATGCTCGAACCACTTTTATTTCAGAGTTGATAAATGCAAGGAAGTTTTTACTAAATTCACGGAAAAGTACAAACTCCTATGCTTACAGTACTACTTTTTATGCACACGTTTTCTTGAATTTAGTAAAAAGTTCCTTGCATGTATCAATACACTTTGAATTTTATAGAATTATATAGACTTTTTAGATTCAATACTTTTTTTTAAGAAGATTTAGAGGCCTTTTGGTTAGGTTATTGATCAATTATGTTTCCAATACTAATGTTCTACGAACTCAATGAAAAAAATTTGACCCAAACATTGATTTTCCTTAAAACGCTTAACGCTAGAACGAAAAATGAATTATATAGACTTTTTCGATTAAATACTTTTTTTTAAGAAGATTTAGAGGCCTTTTGGTTAGGTTATTGATCAATTATGTTTCCAATACTAATGTTCTACGAACTCAATAAAAAAAATTTGATCGAAACATTCATTTTCCTTTAAACGCTTAACAATTGAACTAAAAATGAATTATATAGACTTTTTCGATTAAATACTTTTATTTAAGAAGTTTTAGAGGCCTTTTGGTTAGGTTAATGATTAATTATGTTTTCATTATTAATGTTTTACGATTTGAATGAAAAAAAATCGACCGAAACATGCATTTTCCTTAAAACGCCTAACGATCGAACGAAAACGGAATTATATAGAAAAAACCGGTTTGAAACCGGTTTTGAACCCGAACCGGTTTGGACCCTACCCAAACCGGTTTGGGTCGGGTTGGGGTCTTGGGGTGTCAAAATCGGGTTGAACCCGAACCGGTTTTGGCCAAACCGGTTTTGACCAAGTTTGACCAAAACCGGTTTTGGGTCGGGTCGGGTCGGGTTTCTCAAAACCGGTTTTTGTGCATGCCTATCCACGCTTATTATCGAATACATTTTAACTTGCAGTAACCATACATCATAACCATACATCATAAAAACTTATAATGATATATATATTAAGAACTAAAAGTTTGTTTAATGATTAACAATATTTAACACATAAAGTAAATTAAATTATATTGCAATAAAAATCTAAAGTAAGTAACCATTCACATCTAAGTTTTTTTTTTAAGTAACGAAGTAACGGCCATCTTTAAGTTTTTGAAAGCAATGAGCAAGATCTGTTATTATTCAAAGAAAGAACAAATAATAAAAGGCTGTTTAGTACGGAGTAGTATCTTAAGTTTGTTAATTTATATATATGATTGATTGATACATTCTTACAATAGTTTAATCTTTTAAATTGTACAAATTTAGTACCATTTCGTACGAACATACATAGTATAATATGTGATTGATTGATACATGCTTGCATAAGTAATTTAGTATTTCAAACATAAAAGTTTTAGTACGAACATACGTTGTTAATTGAATTAGTGTAATATTTAACTTAATAATAATACTACTATATTGAGGGTTATTATGAAAAACGTAAATGTCTATAATTAAATCTATTATTTTGAAAGTTTGAAAAACATAAAACAAAAAATATAAACATATATAGTTGATGGTGACTTAGAACTTGAACAAATCAGGAACAACTCAACCACTCATGTCAACTTTATTCATTAATTGTTGTATTTAATAAAATATTTTCAACTTACTTCCACTAAATTCAAACAATTTACTATTTATATTTGTTTGAAAAGTGATATTAACTAGATGATCTTGCTCATGCGTTGCGATGGGATCCGAAAAACTAATTTATCAACTTGGATATGAAGTATCAAATGATCACTTATGTTGGCATTTGATTTCTAATCTTTTGATAACACATTTCTTGGTTATTACTCATTAATTTATATTATATGTGCTCAATTCGTGTATTTCACATCAGGTGAAGCTATAATGTAGTTTACAATTATAATATATTTAATCCTTTACTGTCATATTGAATCATCAATTCTAAAATTCAATATAACTTGTAAAAACATGTTCAATTAATTCGTGTAGTGTTAGATGAGAACTTTTCTTTTTTCTAACTTAGATAAATTTCTATAATTTTAAGTTAAAACATTTTTGTCAAATCTCAACCACCTCGCGATCTAAAATAATAAAATGTTAGAGCTTGATCTAAATTTGATTATCAACATTAATTTTATTTTTCTAATTAACCAAAATAAACTTAACTAATGATAACACATTATACTAGGATAAATATTAATAGTGGTAATAGTTTAATAAGTTATACAACAATAAATTTAACCAAAACTGAAAGCTATAAACATAATTTTATTACAAAATAAGTTTAATTATCCTAGAATAATGAATATCAAGTTGTCTTGTATAATAAGTTTATATCAAATGAATAAGCTTATAATTAATTTTTGTTTGAAATCTACATGAAAAACGAATTATATTTATATTTGCTAATGTACATATTAAAGGGCTTTATGGGTATAGCTTTCAATTCACAAAAGTTATACTCCTTATCAAACATAAGATTGGAACGTTAAAAAAATCAATGACAAAAAAAATATAAATTGAGATAGAGAGAAGAATTGAACATGTGACCTATCAAAACAACTAACATATAATTTTCAACCACCAAGCTAAGTACTTCTACTTATTACCATTTAGCTAATTAATATATTTATTGCATCTTTATAAATGGTTAAGAAAAGACAAAACACATACTATTCATAACTAGTTGCTAATTGATATTAGGGGTGATTGATAATATATAGACTAAAGAAGTAAATAATCTAGTCATCAAACTTAAACTCTAACTTTTATGTATATATCACATATGACAATTTTAGAGAGCACTGTGTTCTGAATAAAAAGTTTATATAAAACTCTTGTAAGGTAACTAACAAAAATATAATTAATCAATATATACAAAAGAGTAGATGGAGGCATTAAAAAGGTAAGAATGGAATTTTGGTTAAATTTACCCACCAAACTTAACCTCCTACTAAGTTACCACTCATCCAACTATAATTTTTGTTATATCTTCATTTAAAAGTTATTAATACTAAACTTTTGTAAATTACAAAATGACAAACAACATACTATCATAGCTGATTGATATTGGATGATGATTAAAATATTAACTACTCCATTATTAGTTGTAATTTATTTCTTATTAGACTTTCTAACTAATAATACATATTAGTTACTAATACAAGTCTTCATCAATATAATTTGTTATACTGTTTTACTTGCTACATTTTATACAAAATTGAGTAATATTATATATTAAACTTCCGTGGAATAAAAAGTCAACAATTATGGCTTGAATGCAAGTAGATGAGAAACAAATGGGAAGCTTCTTTTACTGTTCATAATACCTTCAAAATGGAGATTGATTTGTACACCACTCTTTTATCTTCATACACCATCAATTGTGCTTTATAGTGTTGTACATGGTATAATTAGTGGTGTACGGAGAAAAAAGAGTGATGTACTGTAACACCCACTTTAAGGGCTAGTAACATTATGGTAATTTCCCGACTTTAAATTATTTGTTTAATGTGCTAGGAAATTAAAGTTATTTATTTAATTATGTTCATTGTAAATGATTAAAAAGTCAAATGACTTATTGTAACTAGTAAATTATTGATTGTTTTAACTTTATACAGTTGAAGGTAAAATAAAATAGTTGGAATCACAAATGATTTTTAGGTTCCAGACAATAAATTTAGAAGGGGATTAATTTTACATGATAACTGGATCGGTTAGAGGGAGGAGCCGACTCCCTTTTTCTTAACTTTCCCCAATTACTCTGTTACTCTTTTTGCAACCTTAAATACACATAGTGAGGAACTATAAACAAATTAAAATTAACAATCATTTGTGTGGCTTAATTCACTTGTATCAGATTCTTTATCATCATCATCTTAAATCATTGTAAGTGTATTTTTGCTTTATTTCATGTATAAGCTTGAATTTGATTGATTATGGTAGAGATGATGTGGGTAGTGATATATACATGAAATTGGAACATGAAAAGTAATTATTTATTGTTAGTAGATGTTATTTAATGTATTGATAAAAAGTAGATACTGAGTTTGTGATTGTTTTGGATTAAGACTTGGGTTCTGAGTTTTAAGAAGTTGCAGGTCGCTGGTAGGGGTGAAGTACCCGACGGGTACTCACCTTACCCGACGAGTAGTGCAAATTATTAAGTACCCGAAGGATACAACCCAAGCCGGCGGGTAAGTCGAGTTTGGTGATTACCCGACGGGTACTCACCTTACCCGGCGGGTACTCCAGCTGTTTGAAGAATTTTGATTTTTTAAATGTAATTGTATGGTCCCGAATTGAAATAAAGTTATATAAACAGAATATGAATTTATGTGTCATTTATCATTAATAAAGTATGATTTGACCGAGAAGTTATAACTGTTACTTACGACCGGTTATTGTTGTTAGTGTAATGCTATACTTTGAAATGAGCTAATTAGTATTTTGCGTATAAGGTATGATACTGATTAGAACCGGAATTTGAGTAAGAATTTGAGGGGTAAACCACTTGAATTGTTAAGAGTGGTTAAAAGAACGGGTATATTGAATTGCTAAAATGCAAGGATGATATGGGTTAACTATGTAGCGTTTATTACATTGATGCTATGTGCTTGAAATGAGGTATATGTAATGAACTAGTTACTAACTCATTATTCTATTTTGTTCTCAGATACAGAGAAGGCTCAGTAATATTAAACTTCTGAGCTAGCGGCTGAGGTAACGGTGATTGGATCTGTAACCTTCAGTGTGATTTAGTTGTATCAGGTTTGGTTACAACGGGTAAATGTAGTTTTTACCAATTATATACTGTTTAGTCTGTTATATTGTTATTGCTGTTGATAGACTGTTTAGTCTGACATAATTTTATGTGATTCGTGACCATTGGTGTAACACCCTCTTTCCTGATCTGGTAATTCTTTTATTTAAATTAGTTATTTAATTATTTTTAGGAATTACTTGATATTATTATTATATTATGAATAATGAAATATTAGTTGTTTTAAATTATTATAGATGAAGGTAAAATAAAATTAATATTCACGCAAATGGTTTTTAGGTTCCAGACAATAGATTTAGGACGGATATAAAATTATACCATCTTATATGTGAAGTCGGTTGTTAAACCGACCTTAGTATCCTTATGTTTCCAAGTTTTCTTCTTCTTTATTTTCATTTGAAAACTTTTGAACTCAAAGTAACCATTAGCAAATTAGCAATTAGTTAGTGATTCTGTGAATTTGAATTCGAAACAGCAACATCATCATCTTCATCATATCACCTTCATCTTCATCACAAAAGTGAGTTTAATTTTGATTTATAGGAAATGGGTTTTGAGTGGGTGAATCAAATTAATGCTTGTTGTGTTGTTATTTAGTGTTATTTGATGTTAATAAGATGATAGGAACTCAATAGGACCTATTTCTATGTTGAAATCATACCTGGAAATAAGATTTTGTGATAATTCGTAGTTTTTGAGGTCTGCAGAACTCATTTCGCAGTTCTCAGTTTGTCCTGCGAACTGAGCTCATGTTGCGAAGCGAACTGAGATGCTGCGAAGCGAGTTGAGTTTTGCTTTGCGAACCGAGTTCTGCGAAGCGAGCTGAAATTGCCTGCGAACTGAGATAATTAGCAATGCGAGTTGAAACTGCGGTGCGAACCGAGTTTCTGCGAAGCGAGTTGACTTTGCGAGTTGAGATAATTGCGAACCGAGTATTTTTACAACTTTTTATTTCGCAAATTTTGAAAATGCGCAAATCTTTTCGGGGTAACAGACAGGTGACAATTTCACTAACTCGGATTGGATTGAAATTCGCATGGTCACTCGGAAACGGCCTAATGATCCCGGCTCTATTCTAAGAGTCTAGGCAGTTTTTGGCCAATCGGGTATCATCTAGGGCCCGAAAATGGCATTTTTCAGTTTTTAAACGTCATTTCGGGATTTTCTAATTTCATTTTGAATGAACTTTTGTTTAAGTAGACTTCAGGGATTACCTGATTTGATAAATATGCTCTGATGATGATTATGGAACGAATTTCTAACTTATATTTGATTTTCTGTTTCAGATCAACCTAAGACTCAGTGATATAAGAATCCTGAGTGTGGAGACGTCAGAGGTATCGATGAGTGAATTTAGAACTCACCATTTGATTTAGTTGTAACTATTTGGTTGCAACAAGTAAACGTAGATATGTGTTAGACTGTTTAGTCTTGATTATTGACTATGAATCTACGTGATATGTGAATATATGTGTATCAGATTATTGAGGTCAACGTGTAGTTGGACTTTTGGTTATTATGTGAATTACACAGGTTTTGATTCATTTGTTGTGTTTGAGACCTGTGTATGAGTTTAATAACCAATAGTTATCGGTCTATTCTGTATTGGCCATACAGATTGACGTTAAGTGTTCTTTGGGAATCCCCGGGTATTATGATATCCCAAGAGCCACCGATCCTCATTGAAATATGTGTGTTTACGATTAATTGGTGTAAACTCATGGTTAAGCTAAGTTGAATCGTGTGTGATAAATCTATTCACTTAGCTTCGTGCTAATCCCTTATATTACTTCCTGCAGGTTTTGAATAGATATGTGGGTGGACAGGAAGTGGATGCCTTTGGCAGGGAATGTTTGACGAATGTGAACTCTGATGTATTTTGATAAATTAAAGTTTGGAATTATATAATACCCCGTTTGTGTAATATGTGTAATGTGGTTTCAATAGTTTTAAACTATTGTGTATCGGAGTTTGAAAAAGATTATACACTTTTTATGATGTATATTAATAAACTATGTTTTTAAGTCAACGCTTCCAAGTTAAATTGTATAATATTCATAAAATGAATGAGGGGTGTTATATTTAGGCATATATCATTATTCAGAGGTTAACATTGGTTGGGCTTAGTTGCTATTGTTTGACTGACGGGGTTTTTCTTGTACACATCGTTGATATGAACCCGTGTCCAGTGAAGATAGCATCAAGCTATCGGTTAACCGTTGTATAGGCCTGCAATTGGTTTTAAGTGTTCTTGGAGGGCCACCGCGGCATGAGGGTTCCTCAAGGACCATCGATCCTCTTTGACGCTATGTGTTTACGATGCTTTGTTGTAAACAGGGTTGTTATGCTAAATTGGACTGTTGATTATATATTAACTTAGCTTTATGCTAACCCCACCACCCTACTTCTTGCAGGTTATGATTTTGATATAACGGGATGGGCAAGAAGCTTTGTTTGGAACAGAATGTTTGACCAAGCGTTTACTCTGATATTTATTGAATGAGTCTGTGTTGTCTTTTGAAATTATATAACACACAGTTGTATATATTATGTTTTGAAATTGTATAACTTTGTATACATAATATACAATGTAAATTGATAAAGTATGTTTTGACCTACGCTTTCGATGTACGATGTAATATATATATATATATATATATATATATATATATATATATATATATATATAATAGTTTTAGAATATGGAGTGTTATAAGTACAGATCATGACCCTTTGAAAATTGAGGGTAAGGGGGAATATTCACTCTACTAAAATATACTACCTCTTTATTGTAACTATTGTAGTATTGTACTTAGATTATGATATATTGGATCATGGATCCGGGTCAAACCGGATCCAATTCGCCCACAACTTATATGGTTAGTCAACTAGTAATAAATATCTTTATTATTGGTGATAAATGGAGTATAGGTTATGACCTTTGTGATCACTACCTAATACTTGAAATTCCCATAATCATTGAGTTGATTAATGGAGGTAACTCCATTGCCTCTTGAGCTCACCATTTGGGTGGCTGTATAAAGAGGCTTATGTGCTTGTTGCAAGTCACCACACCAAAAAGACACACACGAGAGAGTTAGTGAAAGGAAAACGTGAGTGAGGAAATCTAGGCTGTGAATTGTGGAAGCCTTCCATTCGTGATCGCTTTCCGGTCCGGTGATCTAAGCATCGATCCTTTACTTTCGCTTCTAGTATTTGGGTACGTTCTGAATGTCAATTTTCTTACATTGGTATCAGAGCTATATGCTTTATTTCCTGGTTGAATTTTTTGTTTGCCATTGTTACTGCTTATACGT
This sequence comes from Pseudognaphalium luteoalbum, assembly GCA_963422505.1. Classification (NCBI taxonomy): domain Eukaryota; kingdom Viridiplantae; phylum Streptophyta; class Magnoliopsida; order Asterales; family Asteraceae; genus Pseudognaphalium; species Pseudognaphalium luteoalbum. Next base: position 109,761,323 of record OY730193.1, on the reverse strand, counting down.
ATGATTGTTTAATCGTATTGTATTTATATGATATTGTTTATGTCTGATTCGGTGGTCTATGTTACTGCTACTGTAATAATAATATTGATTAAACCACCGTCCATAATATCATCAAACGACCTTACATCATGGAATATGTAAACTTTATTTGGTATTTGGACCAATTGCTTGTCCCGTATATATATTATTTTCCTGTTTCTAATTTGGTGATACGAAACTGTCCGATTAGTATTATTATAATAATAATGATAATAATATAACCAGTATCCAACTTCATGCAAATTGGAATTTTTTAAAAGTTTTTTTGGTATTCAACTTGTACTAATTAATATATATCTGGTTTGAACAATATGGAATGACGTAAATTGTTAATGGTCATCAAGATATATATTGTACAATACATGTGCATGTTTGATGCCTAGTGACCTTTGTCATAATTTTTTTAATCCAAGGACTATATGTTGGACTGATAGTAACAAAATTATTAGTGACTAATGACTATCATATTGGACTGATATATGATATAAGTTACGACTGTGCCTTACTGCTTGCTGTCATTTTTATGCCTTGGATTTAGTTACAAAATAAAACTTTGGTGTTTTATGATCACGCAGTAATTATCCTTCGCTGCCTGTGATATAAATTGCTTAAATGAGAACCTTTTAAAATTCCATGTGTTGACGACTTGACGTTATATTATCACATTCTGTATGTATTTTTTTAAAACTTTAGATTTTGAAATTAATTGATACAGAATGTATATATTTTTGGTTGATATGAGTGTTTACTCTATTACAGTAGCATATGCATATTATAGTTAACTTGTTGAATCAGATTCTTAACTTATATGCCTGATTGTTTGTGTAATAATTGTTTTATAATTGAATATATTGCATATACGTATATCGGAACATTTGGCGAGAAAATTGAAATGTTAATACACATGACTACGTAACATGATTAATTTGGTTATGCCTACGTGTGACTACATGATATTATTTTATATATAACAGCCAATTTTTTCCTTTTAATCCATATAATCAAATAATCAATTGTTTTGGTTCATTTAACTTACTGTGAGTTTATATGTAACTTTATCAATGCTACCTACGTTTGAATTATATGCGTGGTGAACTCAAACTAGCATGTTATATAAAGTTATGAAACAGTAGGTAAATTATTTGACCCAAAAGTATGGATACTTAATTGATGAAGAATTTTTTGTCATTCTTTTAATTGTATCCACATCTACTATGTTTTTTTTATGCCTCGCCAATTGTAAAGTATCGGTCATACTTTTAATCTTTATTTGATGTATAGTAATAAAGTTGCTTATGGAAGATGTCCGTTAGCTACTTTGTTACAATATATTATTAATAAGTGTGGTACTATTACAAATCCCAACTTGATGCATTTGTTTTGGTTCCTTGAATTATCTCTGCGATAACTAACATTTGGGATTATACTATTCCGTTTTTTTTATTTGTTACAGAATAGTATGGAAAAGGAACCACTTAGTAGTGTGTACGGACTCAAATTGCAATTGGCAGATTTGAGAGCATCTCAAATGGAACCGGAAAGTGCATCATCCTTGAATTATTTGTTACGACACTTTATTGTTGTTAATAAGAAAATTCAAGATCGCTATTTGCAAGGCGCTTTAAAAGGGGATGAGTCAAAATATGAGATCCTTCGTGAAAGTATGCCAACTGACCATTTAAAGAAAATTTTGGATTTTATATGGAAATTTCAACTTGGGCCAACTCCTATAAATCCAGAGAAATTGTATTGTATTATTGTATTAATTAAGGGTTACAGGTACATAGTATATATAGCATATAATGTTACACTTGTATACCCTCTAGTCTAGACTAATACTATTTGTATACATAATCTAATACGCCCCCTCAAGCTAAGGGCGGGAAACGATCTGTAGCTTGGATCTTAAGAAGATAAATCAAGGAGTTGATAGCGGTTTTGTGAAGATATCAGCAACTTGATCATCTGTGGAGATAAATTGTACACGAAGAGCTCCTTGTGCAACTTTTTCACGTACAAAATGAAAATCGACTTCTACATGCTTTGTGCGTGCATGAAAAACAGGATTAGCCGAGAGATAGGTTGCACCAAGGTTGTCACACCATAAAATGGGAGCTGAAGTAGTGCCTATTCCAAGTTCTTTGAGAAGAGCTTGAAGCCAAGTAAGTTCGGCCATAGTGTCAGCCAGTGCTTTATATTCGGACTCGGTTGAGGAACGAGAAACCGTACGTTGTTTGCGAGCTGTCCATGAAATAAGATTAGAACCCAAATAGATGGCAAATCCCCCCGTAGATCGACGATCATCTAGACAGCCTGCCCAATCAGCGTCAGAGTAGGCTTGGAGTGGTGAGGCACTAGAGGATAAACCACCCTGCCAATGTACATCAGTAAAAGCCTGGAGCTTGAAACCGGAAGCACGGCGAATAAGCATGCCATAATCAGCGGTACCATGAAGGTAGCGCAAAATCCGTTTAACTGCAGACCATTGGTTAATGGTTGGAGCATGCATAAATTGACAAACTTTATTAACTGCAAACGCAATATCCGGTCGAGAAAGGGTGACATACTGGAGAGCTCCAACAATTTGACGATACTTGGGTGGATCAGAGAAAGCCTCACTATCATTAAGAGAGAGTGAGCTAAGTGTGGTCATGGGAGATGACATGGGCTTGGAATCAGACAAACCAGCTCGTTGAAGAAGCTCCAATATATATTTTCGTTGAGATAGGACAATATCAGACCCTTTTGGAACTATTTCAATACCCAGAAAATAATTGAGTGCACCAAGATCTTTCAATGCGAAATCCGATCCGAGTTGACGAATGACTCGGTCAATAGCAGTCGGGTTATTCCCAGTAACAATAATATCATCAACATAGACCAAAATGTATAAAAGAGTTCCTGCATGAGAGTAGATAAAGAGCGAGGGATCCGTCTTGGAACCCAAGAACCCAAGTGCTAGAAGAGCCTTGGAAAGGCGGTGAAACCAAGCTCTCGGGGCCTGTTTAAGGCCATAAATTGACTTGTGTAGCAGACAAACATGATCTGGTCGTTGTGTATCAACAAAGCCCGGAGGTTGTTTCATGTAAACGGTTTTAGTTAAGGTACCGTGAAGAAATGCATTTTGAACATCCAACTGTCGCAGTGGCCAATTCTGCGTAATTGCAAGGGATAACACAACCCTAATTGTTGTTGATTTTATAACAGGGCTAAATGTCTCGTGAAAATCGATGCCTTGTTGTTGGCGAAACCCTTTGGCAACAAACCTCGCTTTGTAGCGAGTGACAACTCCGTGCTGGTCTCGTTTCAACTTATAAACCCACTTACAGTCAACAACATTTGCATTAGGGACACGAGAAACAAGAGACCACGTCCCATTTTTAACAAGCGCAGAATATTCTTCAGCCATAGCCTGACGCCACTCGGGATATTTGATAGCAATTTTAAATGAAGTTGGTTCGGTAAGGGGAGTAGGAGAGATAGTAGCCTGATGAGCAGACAGATTGAAAGGAACCCGTTGTTTGGGGTTAGGGCGTAGATTAGGAGGACGTATACGAACAGGTGGTTGTGTTGGAATTGGTGCATGTGTAGGAGATGAGTGATGACCAGAGGAGGGCTGTTCGGTGGTCACAGGGCTGTTCGAGTCAGAGCTGTTCGGGTTAGTGCTATCTGGTTCAGGGCTGGTCGGATCAGGGCTAGTCGGTATAGGGCTGTTTGGGTCAGGGCTGTCCATATCAAGGTTGTGTGGTTCGGGGCCGTTCGGATCAGGACTGACCAGATTTGATGAAGACAAGGGGGTTGTATATGAGTACAAGGTGGGAGATGACGAAGGAGGCGAGCTCTTGATTGCAAAAGGAAAGTTCTCTTCATCGAAGCGAACATGACGAGCAATGTAGAGACGTTCAGTTGATAAATCAAGACACCGATAACCATGGTGGAGAGGGCTGTAGCCCAAGAAAACACAAGGAGTTGATCGGAAATCCATCTTGTGTCGGTTGTAGGGACGCAAGTGGGGAAAACATTGACAACCAAAAACCCGCAGAAAAGAGTAGTCAGGAGTGCGTTTGAAGAGGTACTCAAAAGGTGATCGGTTTGTGGATGTACGAGATGGCATCCGATTAATTAAGTAAACAGCAGTTTCGAATGCATAATTCCAGAACCGTTGAGGAACACTTGCTTGAGCAAGTAAGGTAAGACCTGTTTCAACAACGTGACTGTTGCGACGTTCTACAAATCCATTTTACTCACTGGTGTGAGGACATGAACGCCGATGAACAATCCCTATTGATGAGAAAAATTGGGATAGATTACGAAATTCACCACCCCAATCAGTTTGAACGTTCTTGATCTTAGTGTTAAATTGACGTTCAACCATTAGAACAAAACGTTTGAATGTATCATAAACATCAGATTTTTGTGCGATTGGGTAAATCCACATATACCGAGAGTAGTGATCAACACATAGCATGAAGTATCGATGACCTTCAAATGATAAAACGGGTGCAGGACCCCAAACATCACAATAAATTAAATCTAAAATATTATTACTCCGAAAAGTTGAACTAGGTAATGAAAGTTTAGAACTTTTTCCTAGTTGACAAGAATTACATAAAGTAGCTGAAAGTCTATTTGAAACTGGAAGAGAAAAATTAGAAATCATAAAATGCAAAAGACGTTGATGCGGGTGTCCAAGCCGCCTGTGCCATGTGGTAGAGGTTGCACGAACAGCCGAAAAAGCTATTTTATTGACCTTCTTGAGTTGAGGGAGATGAAGTGAGTAAAGACCATGATCACTGGGGCCCGTGAGAAGGGTGATGTGTGTAGACTCGTCCTTCACAACAAAAAAAGAAGAGTGAAATTCAAAAAAGACATTATTTTCAAGACAAAATTTTTGAACAGAGAGTAGATTTTTGGTTATTTCGGGTACGTGAAGAATGCTTGAGAGACAAAAGGTTTTATTTGGTGAACGAATCTTTGAAGAACCAACGTGAAGCGCGTCATTGCCATGATATGTTTCAAAGTGATCCATACTTGTCAAATCAGGGGTGACATGGCTATTTGCTCCCGTGTCTGGAAACCAAGAAGTGGAGGCAGTAAACGAAGATGCACGATTGTCCACAAAGTTAGCAGTACGCATTGTAGAGCGATCACGGTTAGGACAGTCCGATGGAATGTGGCCAATCCCACAACGATTACAAGTCCCATAAACCGTGTTTTGAGCAGACGCCCAACTAAATTGACGACTGTCCCCACCCCCCCACGAGGGCGACTGTTATTCCCACGAAAGTTCCCACGACGTCGATTGCCACGATTATTATTGTTTGGGCGAGAATTGTAAGAGGCTTGAGGAGTTGAAACTGATGTAGGCACAAGCTGAAAACCAAGGGCAGATGCAATCGAGCCTAGTTGAGAAACAATCTGTTGTTGCTGTTGTGATGACGTCGATGCTGGTTCAAGTGATCTACCTAGATTTTCAGCAGTGGCAGCAAATGCTTGAGTGACAGATGGTGCTGGAGCCCGAGTTTTCCCATACATGTAATCGTGGTCACTAAGAAGAGCATGGAGTTCAGTGAATGCCGTGGGGGATTGGCGAGCAGTAATGGTACTCTTCAGGCCATTGTATTCTTCTCGAAGGCCTGAAACCGTAAGCATAACCAAGTCTTTATCTTTTACAGGTTCACCGATTGCAGTGAGAGCATCGGCATACTCTTGAGCACGATTAAGATAAGCATCAGCAGTTTCATCGCCATGCATCTGAATCCTGAGAAGTTGTGTCTTCAAAGTGTATTCTCTGGAAGTTGTGTGAGGTGCATATGCTTGCTCCAGGGCGACCCATAGGTCACGTGCTGTTTCGCCTTGTACATGGCGGAACAAAGCTTCAGAGATGGCGGAGATAATCAACATTCGAACATGTTGATCATTAGAAATCCAAATATGATAGTTAGGGTTTTTAACGGGTTCAGTGGTTAGGGCTGTAGAAGTAGTAGAAGTAAGGTGTGGTGATGGGCATGGAATAGATCCATCAACATAACCCATCAAGTTGTTGGTGATGAGAAACGGCTGGATCATCGCCTTCCAATAACCATAGTTGGTAGGAGTGAGTGTAAACGCGAACTTACGAGAGTTATGGGACGTTTTCTCGGCTGTAGTGAAGGCAGCGTTAAGAGCCATTGAAGCAAGGTTGATCCGGTGAATGTTCTTCTACTTGAAAGAGGCTGATTTAGGGTTTAGGTGATGGCAGCTAGGGTTCCGGCGATGGCCTGTGGTGTAGGCGGCAGCTAGGTTTTTGTAATGGTCGGCCTTTGTGTAATTAGGCTCTGATACCATATAAATCCAGAGAAATTGTATTGTATTATTGTATTAATTAAGGGTTACAGGTACATAGTATATATAGCATATAATGTTACACTTGTATACCCTCTAGTCTAGACTAATACTATTTGTATACATAATCTAATAACTCCCACTTATAAAAGTTTGGTGCTAGAGTTTTTTGGGTTGTTGGCATACAAATCGGTCACATGGGATCGTTTTGATGAAGAAGATCGTCAAAATGATTCGTCAAAGTTATTTCCTAGCTCAAGAAAACCTTGTGTCTTGTCTGACCTTTTTCCTAGCAAGGGGGAACCATGGGTACCACGTTATACATCAATAATTGACGGTGACATTTATCGTGAAATGGTCGCTTGCATTCCTAGTTAAGTTTTGGCACTAGGATTTGAATAATTTGATCATTTACTTGTGTAATGGTTAATTTGAACTTTCTTTACGTATGAAGGTTGTTTTTTTGCAAGACCTTTGAACTTTTCAAAAATGATTATGTTGATTATAGCTTCAAAGTAGGCTTATAGGTGATAATTGGAAACATAGTGACCTCTTTCTCTATAAACTATTTTTGGATTATAATTTGACATGATCAATTTTTGGAAAAGTAATGTGTATAAATGGATGGATATTAACTACTCTTACAAAATTGTCTTTCTTTTATAACTTTATGTTCAGTTATGGCTTCCACATCAAAGAACATTGTTGCTGAACTAAACAAGGATGTTAAGTTGAATGGTGACAACTATGAGATATGGAGCATGAAAATCCAATACGTGTTGGCAGAGCAAGAGGCTCTTGAACCTCTTAATGTTGTCATGCAAGAACCTGCTGCGGGTGACACGTCCCAAGACAAAAGAAATCATGATTTGTACATCGCTTGGAAAAAGAAGAACACCATTGCTCGCATTACGTTGATGAGCAGTATGGATGATGACATAATGCGTGACTTTTGCAAGTTTGAACTTGCAAAAGATATGTGGTCGGCATTGGCTGACAAGTTTGGAGCCACGTCTGTGACGAAACTGAGATCTCTCACTATTAAGTTTGACAGTACAAAAAACCATCTGATCATACCATGAAAAAGCATGTTAGACAAATGTCAAATATGATAAGTGAATTGAGAAACGCATGTCATGTTCTTACTGATGAACAACAGGTCCAAGCTACGATTCGTTCATTGCCTCAAAGTTGGGAGCATATGAAGATGCACTTGACTCACAATGAAAGCATTAAAACTTTTAAGGACTGTTCATGCCATTTGGAGCTAGAAGAAGATCGGCTTGAGGCCGGTAAGACACATTCTGAAGTGAATGTGGCAAGCTCTGGCTCTAAAGGTGCTTCGGGGCACAAGCGTAAATCTCGTAACCAAAAGGGTAATGAAAACAAGTCTAACAAAAAGCAAAAGTCTGACCAACGTGGAAAGGGAAAACGTCCCAACAATAAGGTGAACATGGCAAAGGTGAAATGCTACAATTGTGGCAACAAAGGGCATTATGCTCGTGATTGCCCCGAGCCTAAGAAGGTAACCCCTTATTATGCCTATGTTAACAAACTTTGTGTTGCTAGTTCTGTCTTCCTAACTGAATCTCAACCTTTGTGGATTGTAGACTCAGGGGCAACCGACCATGTAGCTAAAGACAGAGACACCTTCGTAGAATTTCGGCGAGTTTCATGTGGAGCTATGTGGGAAACAACGCAAGAGTTGAAGTTGAAGGGATCGGTTCATGAAAGTTAGTCATGCGTTAAGGGCGAACCCTAATCCTACATGATGTTTTATATGCTCCTCGTATTCGTCGGAATTTAATTTCTGTTTTGGTTTTATTAAGACTAGGTGTTCATTGGTACTTTCATGATAATGTTGTCGAGTTGTCTTTGGACAAAAACTCTTATGGTTTTGGCTACGTCCATAATGATTTTGTCGTTATGGATGTTGATTATCTTAGTAATAAATCAAGTTTTTCTATAGTTCCATCTTCAAATGAGTTTGATAATGATGCAAATATTTTGGATGCTAGACTTGGTCATATTGGCCAACAAAGAATGAATAGACTAGCTAGATACGGTTTATTGTCTGATATTGATAAAGTGGAATTATCCACTTGCGAACATTGTCTAGCTGAAAAAACTGCGCGAAAATCATTTGGAAAGGGAACCCGAGCCGATTATCCATTGCAATTGATTCATTCTGACATTTGTGGCCCTATGAATGTTCGAGCAAGGCATGGAGCATATTACTTTATCACATTTTTTGACGATTTCTCTCGATTTGGTTATGTCTACTTGATGTGCTAAATCTAGTTATAAAATTTATCGTTGAAATATGAACAAGAAAGTACCGTGCTAGACCAAAACACAACCGGGCAGTGGACCCTATCGTGTAGTAGTATAGTTGGATAAGTTCGGGTTCGAACACAAGGAACTTAGTTTTAATTGTATTAAGCTAAGTGTGAGTAATCTAGAAAATAAAATAATAGTGGGGATTTGTGTGACCGAATTGTCACGTTGCTTAAAACTACAATTTTAGTTAATCTAGGCAGGTGGACTCTGAAGAGTCAAAGTACTTTGTTAGAAACTTTCGTATATTTAAAACAATACTTGTTTGGACTATTTCACTAGTGATTTCGGGGTGTGAAGTTATAACCGGTTAAATATATGCCAAAGTAATATTCATCAAACATAAGTTCAACATTCGCTAAGACCAAATGTTCAACTTCAATTAACAAACATATGATTTAATCTAGTAACGGACGTTCGCCATGATTACCATCTTGCACAATTTAGCTTAAATCATCTAACACATTCCAAAACTACATTCGCAATTTTGTTCAATCATTTATAGACAAATAATCAATAGCAATTTACTTGGTCGAAAACGTTCGCTATATCAACTAGTAAATCACCAAATAAGTCAAATCTTTGAGATTAAGTTTCAAACACACAAGGCTTTTCGATTAAACATAAATTAGGATTTTATGAGTTTACGATTCATCCACACGAAAACATTCGATAAAATCGCTAACTTATATGTATTTAGCTCATTGTTGTTACATACACCAAAGTTTTCTTCCACAATGGATGGTTCATTCATAATAAATAAACAACTTGATAGGTATTTTTTAATAAGCAAAAGAACATTCGTTATAATCGCTTAGCTAAAAATGCCACAAGTTTAACAACAACAACTAGATACGTACAAATTTGTGGATGAATCACAAACTCAAAGCATAAATTAAACACCACAATATACACCCCTAATCAACTAGTTAGTTCATCCAAGCAAGCATAATAATCTAGCCACTAATCATCATAACAACAAGATAAAAACATGTAATGAGAGAAATCAAAGGAAACATAATTATAATTGAATAAAGATGCAAACCGAGTGATTACAATGTATGGATGATGATTCGTTGTTACCAAATGATCTAGTAAGATGGGAGATCTTTAAAATGATTAAGAATCCACCAAAACCTTAGAAAATCACCAAAAAATGGAAGTATTTTCGGGGATGAAGATGATGTGAAAAAGGTTAGTGAGATCTAAAAGATAAAGTGCTTTTTCTAGTACAAGGGCTGCTGCCGCCCAAAGAACCCGGCTGATTTGGGTCTCCAGCCGGCGCCTTCTCCAAATTCAAACGACCCGGCTGATTCTTCAAACAACCCGGCGGGTTCCAGTAAATAAAAGGACCCGGCGGCTAATATTACAACCCGCCGGATTCTACAAGCTTCATTCGGACGAATATCTCTGTTACCACAAATGTTGGGAATCCTTAATTCGCCCGACGGCTAACCCAAACAACCCGGCGGCTCATGCTCTTGACCCGGCGGCTGGTGTGCTTGACCCGGAGGCTTCTCACCATTTTCCAGCAGACCACCTCTTCTTTTCTTTTTTTATTTTATTCTCGTCAATCTTAAACCTAACGCACAAAATAAATTTCAAACTAAATAAGCACCAAAAGTTCATGAAATTTACTAGAAACAAATGCAAAATAGATGATATCGCGAGAGATTCATATATACAAAATGAGCGATATCAAATATCCTCACACTAGAACTTTGATTGTCCTCAAGCAAATCTTTATTTTACCATTTCAAACACCCGCTCTTGCAACTTTAGACGTGAAGATCAAGTTTATCAAAATAATACTAACACTAACCACCAAAGCAATTATGTTAGTAACATGTATATAATTAATGAAAACTTGAGATGATGACTTTGTCAAGCCCGAATGCACGACCTAGTACCTCACATAAGGATAAGTGTATAATCACTCACTCTCAACCTATAGAACTACAAGGTAAGGAAGTAAATGATGTAACACTCAATCAAGCCAAGTCGTGATGCAATGTTACTATAGGCTTGCAAAAGGATCAAATCTCCACCGTCTTGGCGTGAGCACTAAGTGAGATCTCAAAGGAGGTATTCCAAACATGTGTTGTAACAAATGTAGGTTAATATGGAATTTGGTATGATAGACACAAAAATCGGTGAAAAATGGTAGTCAAGACCCGTGAAGAAGCGTGGAAATGTTACCTAATGGTTTCAACATGTGACATTGATAAAACTTAGGATTCTTATGCCAAATTAATTCAAGTTATTCCTTGTTCTCTCTTACAACTTATATTTAATAATTTCACACAAATAACTCGATTTGATTTACATATTAGATTGGAATAATTGCATTCTATGAGTTTCTATGAATCCTATGTAGCGAACTTTCGGACCAACCATCCTAGACCGGATAAAGGCCTTCGGTGGCTACGTGTAGAACACCCCTTGGGAACTACTTGTTCAGGAATTCAAAGGCCATTTAGTCGACTATAATTACCCAATCGCTAACATTAAGCTCAACTTGTTAACTTCCGACAATCTTATTGCTTTCAACTTCAATAACTTAACTTAAACATTTAACAATTTCCATTTCGTGCAATTTCAGTTATAGAATTTAACACTAGAATCCCACTTGGAAATGATTTAAGTCACATTTAAATAAAACTCATTAAAAATTTCAACTAGGCAACATCTTAAAAAGTGAATGGTTTGGGACTTGACTACACAAAAATAAGGCTAACATTTTTAAGTGGAGTGTATGTGGAAGTGTCTACGGGTTTCTTAGCACTAAGGATGAGTGCTAACGACCTGGGTGGACTGGATATAAATGGTTTTAAAAGAAAATAAGATCCAAAATAGTTAAGGTTCCTTGACCGATTAGCAAATTCGTACAATCCATAAAAGATCAAGCACAAACTCAATAATTGGTTAGAAAGTCAAAACTATAAGGATTAAGCTCCAATTCCTAAGGTTACCTCCTCGTCAACGACCCCACCTATATCACATTTCTGTGATCTCACAGCGGTCTCAAAATGCATCACTAAGGCAAGTTCTAGAACAAACTACAATCAACGACACACTCATAGCAACAAACAATATAAACACTAAAGGTAAGTGGTTTTTCTCAGTAAGGCTCAAATTTCTCACAATTTATGATGGGGGCTACAAATGTGCTAGTCATGCAATTCACCCTACGAGGTTTCTTTTTATGACACATCTAAAAAAAACTTAGTTGCAAGAGGAAAGATTAAATTACTTTCAATTTATTTATTTATTTTTTGAAATCAAAGAAATTTACAAGGACAAGCGTATTTCTAGCAAGCTATCATTTTCTAACCCTTTATTTGAATTCTCAAAGTTCTATTAGGCCAAAGATCAGCAACAGACCCATTAAGTGGCTAGTAGCCCGTTAATAGAATTCGTAAAGTTCAATTTGGAAATCAATAGACTTTACAAACCCAATAAAAGACAAGAAACAACAACATACTAGAAATGAAATTCAAGTGAATTTACCTCCCCACACTTAAAGTTTGCATTGCCCTCAATGCAAAAACAAAATATAAGGATAAGTGTGAAAGGTAAAAAAGAACGAGAACTTCCCCGGGGGTTTGTTTGCCGAGCGAGTGCATTTGCTGAACTTATTGCCAGTCGGTGCACGAGTTCCAATTCCATACAAGCAAGAATATTAAACCGATACCTAAATAGAAATGAAAATAAACATAGGGTAGTGCATTTGAGTGACATTGTACACAACAGTACCCGAATGTCACTCAAAGAAAGAAGTTCAAAATACTACTGAAGATAAGTACTAAAACATGAAATAAAGATGTCTAGCAAGTGAGGCACGTAGGCACTCAAAATAAAAGTCATAATAGCAATAATAATGTCTGAAAACGTGAGGAAGTGAGCAAACTAGAAGGGCCATCCCCAACCCCTTGAACTTGGTCCGTGTGAGCCCTCCTGATGGTCGCGATCCTGTGGCCATGGGTCCCAGTTCTGAGAACCGGAAGGAGCATCGCGATACATTTGTTCCTGCCGCAATTGCCTCTCATAATCCTCTTGGTGTCGTCGCTGGGCTTCCTCCAATGCGGTCTGATGATCATAAACGGGTGGTGGGTGTTGGATAGCTTCATATGTGCCCCATTGGTACAAGGGTTGGGCGTAAGTAGTCTGGTATCCCTGTTGCTCGGCCATCCAGTTGAGGTTATCGGCAGTCCATGCAAATCGGTACTCAACGTTTCTAATCCGGTAGTCCATCTGGTGTTGCCAATCAGTTACTTCAGTGCTGAACTCGCTAAAATCATCACGGATTCATTAGTGCTCATTTGAATTCCTTGAATACCCTGCATAAGATCAAAAAGAGAGGGTTGAGCCTGTCCTTGTTGCTGCTGCTGTGCTCTTTGTCGTCTTGGTGGTTGTTGTTGTTGCTGTTGATCTTCAGGCTTCTCCACATACCGAATATAATTCTTTCCATCCTTAGCAACTGCTTTCGTAGCATAGTACATGGGATAACCAACCGATTTTTGGGTGCCCAAAACCTGAGTCAAAGTGCTGAAGTCAATTCTGAAAGATCGTGCAATTAAAGTGATGATATAACCTCCACTAATTGGGCTCTTATCCTTCAATCCTCCGGCGAAATTCTTCAAGTAACAAGCCACACCATAGGGAATGTTAATGCTGATCCTCTCCCTGATTTGCCTCAAGTACCAAATGTCGCTCAAAGTAATCTTCTCAGTATTCTCACGCCTATTTGCTATTGTGTGAGCTAAAAATCGGTGAATGACACGAAGCCAAACATCAGTTATATCCGTATGAGATACTCCACTAGCCACAAACTCTTTCTCACTGATTCCCTCCCAGAATTCACCCTCTATGAAATCGTGTGTCTCTTGGACCCTAACTCCGGACCACAAATAGTCATCAAAGAAATCGTAGGAAAGTTCTTGAGGTGTGTAAATGCCTAAACAGATTGCCAACTCTTTCATAGATAAACCCCTAGATAATCCCCCTAATCGAAATCTCATGAATTCTCGATCATCGATAGTTGTTAGTTGTTGTTGCATGACGAGAGTCGAGTGAAACTCAAAGCACAACTCATGATACACGGGCACCCTTATTTGAAATAATTTCTCTCATTCCGTGAAATGATAAGCATGCCCCATAAACTCATAATGCTGCACTAGAAGTTCCCGAAGAGGTCCAGCTAACCCTACAGCCTCCAGAGGAGCCCAATCCACATATCGTGACAATTCAAAGTTCTTTTGCATCAAGTAGTACAGACTGGGAGCATAATCGTTGTACTGTACCCAATTTCGGTCAAATTGTAAAAATAGGTGAACATTTGGAGATATCAAGAGGGCTTCTGCACATTCTGGCTCGACATGGAGGAGTTCTTCCTCATCTTGCAAGGTGTTGGTGGAGGTTTCAGCAGCTCTTTTGGAAGTGTTGGTCTTCCTTGCCTTCCTTGATGAGTGTGAATTCTGCACATCACACAAAGAACACACCATTTTGAACAAAACAAAAATGTTAGTGTTAGTCATAGTCGCAGACATCTACCATTTACAAAATGAGCGATAAAATGTCAAGAACCATAACCCCCCAAACAAATGATTTCCAAAAGTAAAAATGGCATTTAGGCAATACAACAAAACTCCATAATCAAGCATACAATCACCAAGTCAAACAATGCACAAACAATGGGTAATCCAATATTAAACTAAACTAAACTTACAATAATGCCTATTCAACATCATCTTAGTTAAGCTAGTCTTACAATCACAATTACACATGAATTCATATAATGTACCTTCTCTTAAGCAAGATCATGGTTTTTCATTAACTTTCAATAATTTTAGTTTTAAACAATTGCTTGAATCATGAATAAATAAACACATAAGCTTATTTCAAGTGTTGTCTTACAACCAAAAATCATATCTAGTTTAACAAAAATGGCAAGAACATGCATCAGCATCATCTTCTTAAATTTCATTACCCATAATCACTAAATGTAATTTCAACTCATTAACTTAACCACAAAACGAGCAATTATAAGCATGGTGATAGAAATACCATGCATTTCCAACAACTACAAACACTTATCATCAACAAAATTCAGAATACCCATTTTCACATAAACCCTAATTCATAAAATTCATCAAATCAAGCAAATAAACACAAATTCATGGTGAAAATAGGTTATCTAACATGTAAACATTATCACCAACATGAAAAACATAAGATTCAACATCCCCACACTTAGCAATTGCAAAACCCACATGTAGAGTAATGTGAGATTTAAAATCGCAAGTCAAAAGTGAAAAGATGTTAATCCATACCTTTGGAGCCATTGGAACAAGATTTAGTAGATGAAAGAGTGATAAATTTCGAAAATTTTGTTAGGGTTTTCGGAATAGTAACAGCCGGTTGAGAGGAAGAGGAAGAAATAATTGAGTTAGGTGAAGAAATAAGGTAAAATCGTGTGGTTAAAACTGCAGATCAGAACGAGGACTTGGCGGCTTGTGGTATGACCCGGCGGGTCATGTCGGGTTGGGTGCGGGTTGGTCCCCGGGTCAAAGTAGAAACGGGTCGTGTGGGTTTGAACAACCCGACGGGTTGATGGTATACCCCGCTGACTTCGTTCTCAAACCCGACGGCTCAAAAGGTAACCCGCCGGCTCTTGGGGCCTTCATATGGCCGAATTTCTCAGTTAACAACTAAGTAGTGAAAGTTTAATTCACCCGGCATTGTGCCATGATGACCCGACTGCTTATCCTCACGACCCGACGACTTATTCGTTTCACCCGGCTACACAAAACTCGTTTCCAGGATTTTTTTTTGAAACATAATTATAATAATAATAACTTAATAATAACGATGAATAAACTAAGAACTAAAATAATAACTAAAAAGGATATGAGAATGGGTTTTGACCCGTTTAGTGCTTCGTTTATTAATGATTCGAAAGCTCGACTCGACCGAATTCATTTGTTCTTGGGGTAAGTCGCAAGCTCCTCCCACTCGCTAGCAACATCTTCCTCATGGTAAAGTTTCAACCGATGCCCATTCACAGTGAAAGTGCTACCATCTTCCTTGAATAATTCCACATAGCCCGAAGGATACCCATGTTTGACCACATAAGGACCGGTCCAACGTGGTTTGAACTTTGGTTGCTTCAATTTGAACCGAGATTGAAACAAAATAACTTTGTCACCGGCCTTGAATTCCTTTCTCGTTTTCAACTTCCGGTCATGTAACACTTTGGTCCTCTCTTTGTATAAACGGGAGTTCTCGTAAGCGTGCAACCGAAGCTCATCCAACTCATGGAGTTGCATTATTCTCTTTTCATCCGCCTCAACCAAATTCATGTTGCAATTCTTCAAAGCCCAATAGGCCTTGTGCTCGATTTGAAGAGGCAAATGACAAGTTTTGCCATAGAGTAACCGGTATGGTGTTGTGCCAATGGGTGTTTTGTAAGCGGTTCGAAATACCCACAATGCATCTTCCAATTTCTTTGCCCATATTGTTCGGTTATCTTTCACCGTCTTCTCAAGAATTTTCTTCAAAGCCCGGTTGGTGTTTTCAACTTGACCACTTATTTGAGGGTGGTAAGAAGTTGAAAACCGGTGATTTACTTCATATCGTTTGAGAACCTTCTCCAATTGTTGGTTGGAAAAATGGCTTCCCTTATCACTTATCAAGGCCTTGGGCATCCCAAATCGGCAAAACAAGCTTTTTAAGAAGTCTATAACCACTCGAGCATCGTTCTTGGGCAAAGCTTTGGCTTCCGCCCATTTGGACACATAATCAACTGCCACCAAAATATACTCACACTTGAACGATGGTGGGAATGGTCCCATGAAATCGATGCCCCAAATATCAAATACCTCATAAACTTGGATGCTTGTTTGAGGCATTTCATCCCTTTTTGAGATGTTTCTGGTTCGTTGACAAGCATCACACGTTTGGCATAAAGTATTTGCCTCCTTGAAAATTGTCGACCAATAGAATCCAGCATCAAAAACTTTCTTGGCGGTGACCGAGGGACCATAATGACCACCGGTGGGTCCATGGTGGCATGCATCCAATATTTCCCTAGTTTCTCCACCCGAAACACATCTTCTTATCATCCCGTCCGCACAAACACGGAACAAATGAGGCTCTTCCCCAAAATAGTGCTTCAAATTCGAGAAAAATTTACTCTTCTCTTGGTGGCTCATACACTTTCTCAAAACACCCCCAACCAAATAATTTTCCAAGTCGGCATACCATGGTGCTTCATCATCTTTTTCCTTGTCCTCACCTACCTGCAAAAGAAATTCCTCGGGAAAGGAATCATCAATATTAGTATTGCCTTGCTTGTCAAAATGTGGATTTTCCAATCTCGACAAGTGATCGGCGGCAAGGTTCTCGGCTCCCCTTTTGTCCTTTATCTCAATGTCGAATTCTTGTAAAAGAAGAATCCAACGAATGAGACGGGGCTTAGCATCTTGTTTTGCAAAGAGATACTTTAGAGCCGAGTGGTCGGTAAAAACAATGGTCTTTGATAGAACAAAGTATTGCCTAAATTTGTCAAAGGCAAACACCACGGCTAGCAACTCTTTTTCGGTAGTGGTGTAATTTTGTTGGGATCCATTCAAGGTCTTACTAGCAAAGTAGATTGGTTTAAAATGGTTTTCCACTCTTTGTCCTAGGACGGATCCTAAGGCAAAGTCGCTAGCATCACACATAATTTCGAATGGTTTAGACCAATCGGGAGAAACTATGATGGGTGCCTTGGTTAATTGGTCTTTCAAAGTTGAGAATGCACTCAAACACGGCCATCAAACACAAAGGGTGCATCTTTTTCAAGTAGCTTGGTCATGAGTCGGGTGATCTTTGAAAAATCCTTAATGAACCTACGATACAACCCGGCGTGACCTAAGAAACTTCTAATTCCTTTCACATTAGTCGGTGGGGGTAATTTAGCAATGACATCTATTTTGGCCCCGTCAACCTCAATTCCTAGACCCAAAACCTTGTGCCCCAACACAATACCATCTTTTACCATAAAATAGCATTTTTACCAATTTAAGACTAAATGGACCTTCTCACACCTCTCAAGCATTTTATCCAATTTGGATAAACATGTGTCAAATGAGTTCCCAAACACGGAAAAGTCATCCATGAAAACTTCCTTGGAGGTCTCAACCATGTCGTAAAAAATGGCAATCATGCAACGTTGGAAAGTGGCGGGGGCATTGCAAAGACCAAAGGGCATCCTACTATAGGCATAGGTCCCAAATGGGCAAGTGACGGTAGTCTTTTCTTGATCCTCGGGATCTATGGGTATTTGGAGATATCTCGAGAATCCGTCAAGGAAACAATAGTATTCATTCCCCGCCAACCTCTCTAGCATTTGGTCAATGAATGGTAAGGGGAAGTGGTCTTTTCTTGTGGCATCATTCAATTTCCTATAGTCAATACAAACTCGCCACCCGGTCACGGTTCTAGTGGGTATCATTTCATTTTTGTCATTGGCCGCAATCGTCATACCCCCTTCTTTGGTACGCAATGCACCGGACTAACCCATGAGCTATCGGATATGGGGTAAATTATACCCGCATCGAGTAACTTGACAACCTCCTTCTTGACTACATCTTTCATATTCGGGTTAAGCCTCCGTTGTCTTTGAACAATGGGCTTTGCCTCATCTAAAAAATTTATTTTGTGTTTGCAAAATGAGGGGCTTATTTCGGGTATGTCGGATGTACGCCAAGCAAAGGCGCCTTTGTGAGCCTTCAACATATCTAATAACATGCATTTTTCAGAGTTTTCAAGGGTTGAAGAAATTACAACGGGCAATAAGTTCTCCTCATGAAGATATGCGTATTCCAAGTGGCTTGGTAGAGGTTTCATCTCCAAATCTTTAGGTGGATCCTCTAACGAAGTTTTGATCCGCATCCTATCATCATTGGTGAGCTCTTCAAAAGTGACATCCTCTTCTTGCTCCTCTTCATCCAATGCATCTCTCATGCTCATTACCAACTCTTCCTCGGTCATTCTTACGTCATT
Source organism: Pseudognaphalium luteoalbum (assembly GCA_963422505.1). Taxonomy (NCBI): domain Eukaryota; kingdom Viridiplantae; phylum Streptophyta; class Magnoliopsida; order Asterales; family Asteraceae; genus Pseudognaphalium; species Pseudognaphalium luteoalbum. Next base: position 109,742,576 of record OY730193.1, on the reverse strand, counting down.
TGATTCAATCAAGTCAAGAAGCTCTGATTCCATTCCGAGTAGACCTTGCAATTCTTCATCCACCGCTTCATCTATCACATCAATTCTAAAACAAGAATCGTCAGTAGAATAAGGATGCTTCATGGCCTTATCGATTGTGAAAGCAATCCTTTCTTGTCCTACTCCTAAGGTCAATTGTTTGTTTTTAACTTGGATGATAGCATCCGAGGTGTGTAAAAAGGGACGTCCTAGGATGAGTGGCACTTTGCTATCTTCCTCCATTTCGAGGATGACAAAGTCCACGGGAAAGGTGAATTGGACAACTTCTATTAACATGTTTTCCGCAATCCCTACGGGATATTGAAATGACCTATCGGCAAGTCGGATACTCATACGTGTGGGTGTAAGAAATCCTAGGGACAATTTTGCATATAAAGAGTATGGCATCAAATTAATACTAGCCCCTAGGTTGGCAAGTGCATTACATGTAATAAATTTACCCAATGTACATGAAATGATAAAACTCCCCGGATCTCCAAGCTTTGGGGGAATTTTGTTTTGCACAATAGCCGAGCACTCTTCATTCAAGAACATAGCCGATGCCTCTGTTAGTTTATCTTTGTTACTCACCAAGTCTTTGATGAACTTGGCATAATTGGGCATGCCGGCTAAAACATCCACCAAGGGCACATTGACCCGGATTCCCTTGATCATCTCCACAAACTTCCCATATTGTGTCGCCATCTTTTCTTTCCTTAACCGTTGTGGATAAGGAATCTTGGGCTTGTATGCCTTGAGGACCGGTGTAGGTGACACCGGTGTGGTCGTTGGTGTAGGAACCTCATCATCCTTTTCTTCACCCTCTTGATCCTCATCATCCTGCAAAATAGGGTTAGAAACAACGGGGTCCTTGACTTGAGGAGGTGAAAGCTCCTTTCCACTCCTTGTGGTGATAGAATTTACATGCTCGTTCCTTGCGGGTGGTGGTTGGTATGGTTTTGACCCGCTTGAAGATGGTTGCCTTGGGTTTTGTTGAGTATTTCTTGGTAGACCACCGGTTGGCCTTACTACTTTGTCCCTCCGACAACCTATCCATCTTTCGCTCCAAGTCTTGAATGGAAGCTTGTTGGTTCTTTTGGCCTTGTTCCATGCTTAACTTTATATTGGTCATTTGAGCTTTCAATCTCTCGTTATAAGCATCTTGTTTAGCCATAAACTCTTTCATCATTTGCTCCATTGGTGATAGAGTTGGTTCTTGTTTTTTAACCGAAGATGGGTTGTTGTTTTGGTTTTGGTTTTGATTGTATATGTGGTTTTGATTTGGATTTTGGGGTTTGGGGTTTGTTGTAGCTTTGATTGTAACTTTGATTGGGTCTAGAAAATCGGTTTCCTTGATTGTAGTTTCCTCCTTGGTATCCTCCCGAATTCTATTTTGGTAACCACCCCGTTGGTAGTTTCTACCGCCTTGATAATTGCCTTGTTGGAGGAAATTCACATCTTCCTCATCCCCCATGATTGGTTGGTCATTTTGCATACAATTGACCGTGGCATGATTACCTCCACACTTACCATAACCATCTCTAAGCTCCTTAATCTCACCCTTTAAAGTCTTGAATTGTGAGTCAAACTTTGAAGATAGAGCTTTTAATTCTTTCATCATTGCCGAATTATCCGAGCTTCCACTACCACTACTACCTTCCACAAAAGCTACATGTTTCCTAACCGGCTTTCCTCCTCTATCATTCGCCCAATTCAAACTTTGGATTACTTTGTCTTCAAGCACTTTCCAAGCTTCATTCGGAGTCTTGTAAAGAAATAAATCTCCTCCCGAGGCATCAAGAACACTTAACGATTGGGTATTAAGACCATTATAGAATAAAACAATTATCTCACCTTTCGATAACCCGTTGCCATGACAATTTCTTAGCAATTCCTTTATCTTACACCAAGATTCTTCCAAAGTTTCTCCTTCTTGTTGTTTGAAGGCCCGAATTTCATTCAACAACTTTTCGGCCAAAGCCGGAGGGAAATACCTACTAACAAATGCTTCCCTCATTTGGTCCCAAGTTCTAATAGTATTTGGTTCAAGCTCTTGGTACCAAATCTTAGCCTCACCACATAAGGACATTGGAAAAATCCTTAGCCGAATTGCTTCATCCATATTAGGGCCGTACTTGAAATACTCCCCGATCTCGAGAAAGGTAGCTATGTGTTTGTGCGGATCGGCCCGCACTCTTCCATTAAATTGAGCATCCTTGAGGGCTTGCATATGATGTCTTTTCAAAGAGAAATTATTGTTGTCGATGTTTGGCCTTTGAATGGCCGACTCGGGTGTAGGTGCAACGGCCCTCGTTCGTGAAAATATAGGGATGTCATCTTCATCCACCATCTCTTCCTCACTTGGCACAACTTCTTCCTCTTCTTCTTCCGGTGATACAAGTTCGTCCTCAAAAATCTCCTCAACAATTTTGTTCCCCGAAGATGATTCGGTTTCCGTTTGATTACTGGTGGAATCCGTTGGTTTATTCTTTGGCTTCTTCCTTCGTTTGCTCTTGGTGGTTTTCTACGGATTGGACAAGGGGCTAAGAAGCTCTTTACTGGAGCTCCTCGTGTTCATCCACTACCAAATAAACCTATAAGAACACAAGATAAAAACGTAAAATGCACCGGCGCAACACAACAAAATATAACTTTCCAAGGATAAATTCCAAGAAAGGATCAATTAATCACACTTAATTAAGATCTAAAATACAAGTTCCCCGGCAGCAGCGCCAAAAACTTGATGTGCTAAATCTAGATATAAAATTTATCGTTGAAATATGAACAAGAAAGTACCGTGCTAGGCCAAAACACAACCGGGCAGTGGACCCTATCGTGTAGTAGTATAGTTGGATAAGTTCGGGTTCGAACACATGGAACTTAGTTTTAATTGTATTAAGCTAAGTGTGAGTAATTTAGAAAATAAAATAAAATCGGGGGTTTGTGTGATCGAATTGTCACGTTGCTTAAAACTACAATTTTAGTTAATCTAGGCAGGTGGACTTTGAAGAGTCAAAGTACTTTGTTAGAAACTTTCGTATATTTAAAACAATACTTGTTTGGACTATTTCACTAGTGATTTCGGGGTGTGAAGTTATAACCGGTTAAATATATGCCAAAGTAATATTCATCAAACATAAGCTCAACGTTCGCTAAGACCAAATGTTCAACTTCAATTAACAAACCTATGATTTAATCTAGTAACGGACGTTCGTCATGATTACCATCTTGCACAATTTAGCTTAAATCATCTAACACATTCCAAAACTACATTCGCAATTTTGTTCAATCATTTATAGACAAATAATCAATAGCAATTTACTTGGTCGAAAACATTCGCTATATCAACTAGTAAATCACCAAATAAGTCAAATCTTTGAGATTAAGCTTCAAACACACAAGGTTTTTCGATTAAACATAAATTAGGATTTTATGAGTTTAGGATTCATCCATACAAAAAATATTCGCTAAAATCGCTAACTTATATGTATTTAGCTCATTGTTGTTACATACACCAAAGTTTTCTTCCACAATTGATGAACATTCATAATAAATAAACAACTTGATAGGTATTTTTTAATAAGAAAAAGAACATTCGTTATAATCGCTTAGCTAAAAATGCCACAAGTTTAACAACAACAAACTAGATACGTACAAATTTGTGGATGAATCACAAACTCAAAGCATAAATTAAACACCATAATATACACCCCTAATCAACTAGTTAGTTCATCCAAGCAAGCATAATAATCTAGCCACTAATCATCATAACAACAAGATAAAAAATGTAATGAGAGAAATCAAGAAAAACATAATTATAATCGAATAAAGATGCAAACCAAGTGATTACAATGTATAGATGATGATTCGTTGTTACCAAATGATCTAGTAAGATGGGAGATCTTTAAAATGATTAAGAATCCACCAAAACCTTAGAAAATCACCAAAAAATGGAAGTATTTTCGAAGATGAAGATGATGTGAAAAAGGTTAGTGAGATCTAAAAGATAAAGTGCTTTTTCTAGTACAAGGGCTGCTGCCGCCCAAAGAATCCGGCTGATTTGGGTCTCCAGCCGGCGCCTTCTCCAAATTCAAACGACCCGGCTGATTCTTCAAACAACCCGGCGGGTTCCAGTAAACAAAAGGACCTGGCGGCTAATATTACAACCCGTCGGCTTCTACAAGCTTCATTCGGGCTAATATCTATGTTACCACAAATGTTGGGAATCCTTAATTCGCCCGACGGCTAACCCAAACAACCCGGCGGCTCATGCTCTTGACCCAACGGCTGGTGTGCTTGACCCGACAGCTTCTCACCATTTTCCAGCAGACCACCTCTTCTTTTCTTTTTTTATTTTATTCTCATCAATCTTAAATCTAACGCACAAAATAAATTTCAAACTAAATAAGCACCAAAAGTTCATGAAATTTACTAGAAACAAATGCAAAATAGATGATATCGCGAGAGATTCATATATACAAAATGAGCGATATCACTACTTGATTTCTCAAAAACCCAAAGCTTTGAATTGCTTTCAAAATTATATGAATTTTGTTGAGAATCAACTCGTTAGAAAAATTAAGGCTTTAAGAACCGATCGAGGGCCTGAATACCTATTCGATCAGTTCAAAGCACTTTGTGATGCTAAAGGTAATTAACGTCAACTTACTACTCCTAGAACTCCACAACAAAACGGTGTTGTGGAAAGAAGGAATAGAACGCTCCTTGAAATGGTAGGTCTATGATGGTTCAAGCAAGATTGCCAATCACCTTTTGGAACGATGCTATATTGACAGCCACATTCATACTTAATCGAGTGCCTTCCAAATCCGTAACTTCCACTCCATATGAGTTATGGACAGGTCGTCAGCCCGACTTGAGTGTTTTAAAACCTTGGGGTTGTGCTGCTTATATCTTAAATTCCTCTCACAAATTTGGAAAATTAGGTCCAAGAGGAAAGAAATGTGTTTTCATTAGATATTCTGAACAATCAAAAGGTTACGTGTTTTTGGGTGAACACGAAAGTGGGAGTGTTATTGAATTTGAGTCTCGAGACGTCACATTCTTGGAAAATGAGTTTCCTAAACAAGGGGACACAAACACGGAATGGTCTTTATTTGAGACCGTAAAATCATCTCATTCGAGTGGGAGAGATTTGAGGAGTGAAGATGAAGAACGAGATTCTCCAAACACCATTCCTCAACAAATTGCGAATGATGATAATTTTAATCCGAGTGGGAGCAATTCGAGAAACCAAGAATTAGTTTCAAAGGAATCTCAGCTACGAAAAAGTAGCCGTCAAAGTAAACCTCCTCATCGATATGAGATCGAAGATGGATATACCTTTGTGGTTCAACAAGAAGAGGAGGAACCACGAGATATAAAAGAAGCTTTCACATGTCCTTCTAAGGACAAATGGGTCAAAGAAATGGAAGAAGAGATGGATTCCATGAGGTCGAATCATGTGTGGGAATCAGTTGAGCTTCCCGAAGGATGCAAGGCCATTGGGAATAAATGGATTCTCAAAATAAAGCGTAAAGTTGATGGTAGCATCGAACGATACAAAGCTCGACTAATGGCAAAAGGCTACAACCAACCATTAAGGAATCGATTACGAAGAAACTTACTCACTTGTTGTGAGATTCACATCGATTCTCTTGATTCTAGCTATAGTGGAAAGTATGGATCTCGAGTTACATCAAATGGATGTAAAGACTGCTTTTCTCAATGGAGAATTGGAAGAAGAAATCTATATGTAGCAGCCTGTAGGTTTCGTTAAGGAAGGCTAGGAACATAAGGTTTGCCGATTATTAAAGTCAATCTATGGCCTTAAACAATCATCGAGACAATGGTATATACATTTTCACAATGTAATCATAACGAATGGTTTTAATATGATCAACGAGGATCATTGTGTGTATACCAAAAGGTCAAAAGGAAAGTTTGTCATCTTATCATTGTATGTTGATGATATTCTGATAGCTGGAAATGACAAGGAGTATGTTTTCGAGGTTAAAGGATGGTTATCATCTAACTTCGAAATGAAAGACATGGGTGAAGCTGCATATATACTTGGAGTCAAGATTTCAAGGGACCGTTCAAGGAAGTTATTTTCTCTTTCTCAAGAGCCTTACATCAACAAGATCCTAGAACGTTTCAATATGCAAAATTGTAAGCCCGTCGACACTCCTATGGCGAATAATGAAGAGTTGAGCAAAAGATCGTGTCCCGAAACTCCTCAATAGAAAGAGCAAATGAAAAATGTCCCATATGCAAGTGCGGTTGGAAGTCTCATGTATTCTATGATGTGTACAAGACCGGATATTTGCTTTACTGTTAGCATGGTGAGCAAATATCAATCCAATCCAGGTTCAGCCCACTGGAAATCCGTAAAGAGGATACTTAGGTATCTGAAGGGTACTGCTGATTACTCGTTGTGTTACGAAGGAAATGATCTACAATTAAAAGGCTATACTGACGTTGATTGGGGAAGGGACTTGGATGAAAGGAGATCCACGTCCGGATTTGTTTTCTTGATAAACAAAGGTGCCATTTCTTGGAGTAGCAAGAAACAATCATGTATATCCTTGTCTACAATGGAAGCTTAATTTGTGGTGTTTTCAGCTGCGGTATAAGAAGCTGTGTGGCTTAACCACTTTCTTAAAAGCTTGGGTGTTTCAAATAGTGTTGGTGACCGAGTAGTGGTAAAATCTGATAGCGAGTCTGCTATAGCTTATACCAAAGACCCCAAGTTCCATTGTAAGACTAAGCACATAGACATCAAGTACCGATGAGATGGTGGCAGATCCTATGACGAAACCCATAACTAGAGATGCTTTTATGAGACATGTGAAGTCTGAGGGGTTGCGTAGATGTTAAGATGTATTTTTTTCGCTATTTTTTTCCCAAACATATTTACTGTTTTTGTTTAATATCCAAGACAATGAGTTTGTTAAATCCTTTATACATGCGTATGATGTGTTCTATTTTTCAGCAAAGTATGTCGGACAGATTAGAGGTCAGCCCACTCACATGGGTGATCGACTTTATTATTTTAGCAAATAGTGGAGAAGTAGCATTTTTAAGAACATTGTCTAAGTGACAATTGAGAGCATAAACGTACTTAAAAACTAAGATGCTACAATTGTGATATTTACAATAATTGGTGAATAAGTTTCACATAATCTGTCTTCATTAACCAGATGCGAGTTCTTGTAAGACAAATGTGAGTAGATTTGCGAACTTAAGTTCAAACATTGAGTATGTTTGAATCATCATATGTGCAACATTGATTATAAGACATACCTCCATGGGAAAGGAGAAATGTTGTAGCATGTGTTTCATACCACATGTGTTAAATACGACTAATAAGGGAAATAGAAGAGATTATCTCTGCTTCTATGCTATGTGAGTCCCTTAGAGGTTTGAGCAACCTCAATTAGATATCCTTGTTACCTTTACTTTTCTCTTGAAGATTAGCTTAGTGTTTGCTATCTTAAGGTGTTGCTTAAGGGTTATAAGAATGATTCGACCTGGCAGGACACTCTTAGAAAAGCGAGTTGAGTTAAGTCTGAAAGACTCTAAGAAAGGGGAAGATCGTTTGAAGTTCACATTAAGTTGTATTCACCGGCTAGCCAATTATCTCGTCTTAGCGACATATATTAGAGATAATAGATAATTGTGAATACAAGAGTTTTATATGTAAAACTGAGATCATGAGAATTTTCAGTGTGATTAACGATCTAAGATATTGCATACTGAATCTACTCTTATTGCTTATTGAGCTGCTATATACTCCTAACAGATGTATGGCAATTGAGCTCTCATAGTATGCCGGTCGCACGACCTATTTTTCTTGTATGAACCGTTTCAAGATACATGGATACTCTCGTGAGATATAAATGAGTATATCAAGTTAGTTGTGTGCGAGTGAGAGATATTGGATCATGGATCCGGGTCAAACTGGATCCAATTCGCCCACAACTTAAATGGTTAGTCAACTGGTAATAAACACCTTTATTATTGGTGATAAATGGAGTATAGGTTATGACTTTTGTGATCACTACCTAATACTTGGAATTCCCATAACCATTGAGTTGATTAATGGAGGTAACTCCATTGCCTCTTGAGCTCACCATTTGGGTGGCTATATAAAGAGGTTTATGTGCTTGTTGCAAGTCACCACACCAAAAAGACACACACAAGAGAGTTAGTGAAAGGCAAACGTGAGTGAGGAAATCTAGGCTGTGAATTGTGGAAGCCTTCCGTTCGTGATCGCTTCCCGGTCCGGTGATCTAAGCATCGATCCTTTACTTCCGCTTCTAGTATTCGGGTACGTTCCAAATGTCTATTTTCTTACATGATATGTATATGAGTACATCTATCATATTTCAATTATTATATCATGCCATTCTACTACTTATATAAGTCAAAACCATATTATTCAAATGATACCATTATAAAAACATGTAATTACTTTTAATCGACTATATTTACATATATTTTTCTTTGTTTGAAAACTTTAAATACTCCGTAACATTCTAATAACACATATACTCATCATGAACTTTGCAATTTTGTAATATATACATCAGACACTGATGAGGTGGTTATGGTAATTTTGAAAATCAATAGTTAAATATCATTCATCAATGATTTGATTTTACGTCTAACCCAAACTGAAACATTTCAGTTATTTTATTTACGAAACATTATATAATTTAATTCAGTCTTTTTCATGTGCATCATTTCAAATAGCTGATTTTTCAATATTTCGTCGCACTCCTAAATTCAATTTAATATAATAAAATAATTCTTCTTATTGATTAAAAAATAAATCTTTCTTACGAATACAAATAGTAATGCATACACTAAACCCATCTAAATTTAAAAGTTAAATTAAATAAAGAAAAAAAAAGCATTCCATATTTTCCTAAAATGGACTTTTGGTTTTGAGGGCAGACTATAAAAGCCAAAGTTAAATCCACTTGTCAAAATCTCAGAATCCTATAATTCAGGAACCCATATTTTATAGTATTCCTAATTTCATCCCTCTTTCACGAATTCCGGTACCGGAATCAACTTTGTAGGTTCGCCGTTCATCTGAATTCCTCGCTCCTCAGGTAAACTCATCGTATCCTTCAATCCATCTCTACCTTTTCATATCGATTGAATTCTGTTTTGTTTTTTGCTTTAAATCAATTTAGGGTTTCTTGCACATGTGAATACAATATTCTAATATAAAATTCATTAAAAATCGCTGGATCGAAAACCTACATTGCACCGCAATTTTAAAACTTTAGAGCGATGAATACGAGATTGTGCATCTCGGTGTTGTACTGTACTACTGCCCGGTAAATTAGAAAAAATGTTAATAGAATCACGTTCGTCATGCTTTCGCTATTATTTCCCCTTTCTTCACGCGTAAAATTTATTATTAATGCTTGAATTTCGAATAATGTTATTTTTTTCTTTTTCATTTTCTAAAATTAGGGGAAGAGAGAAACAAACAAGCAGTTGCTTTAAGACAATAAGTTGCATTTTTTTTGTATGATTAGTTGCACACGACAAGCAATATTAGCAAAATATATATTTATTTATTATTTTTAAAGGGTTTTGATAAACAATGTCGTTAGGACAAGTGTTAAAATTACTACGGAGTATATTAATCATTACTATCAAAAGATTGAAATATGGAGCGGCTCTAGTGATACCTTTTTTTTTAAAAATAATTACAATCAAAACATTTAAATAAGTTAAAACCTTCCATATTTATAATAATTTATGTCACTTTCTAAATGTAGTTCATGCTAATGTATGGATTTGTTTATGAATGTATGTAACAGACTAACAGCCACATGTACACACATGGAATGCACCCTTGGATTATTTATACATTGTGTGGGATTGTGTTTGCAAACTTATCATCTGATTATATTAGTTCTATCCAAAATGCATAACTTACTTTTAAAACAGAATCCTAAACACATAATATTGCTTTGAATAAACATATTGGGTATATATTACTATTATTGTTATTGGTAGGGATGGGCGGTGGGCCAATAAACAAATAGTATAATATTATATATACACCCCTCATGTTTAATAGGAAGGCAATTGGACTCCCACATTTAAATTTTCTTGTAGAGTAATAATTCTGTGGGGGAAGTTGCTGTATTGTTTTTGATCTAGATTACTACTGACTTCCCACAAGTGTTACAACAGGTTTTTAGTAGACTTCAGTGAAGGAGTTGCACTATGGTTCATGAGTTTTGACCATATTAGAAGTGTTTTATAAAATGGACAATCTTAAAAGTTTTGGGGGTTGTTATGTGAAATTCTCCATAACTAATTCCATCTATCATGTTCATTGGCCCATACCTTGTCCACTTTATGTTTGTATCTTCTTATGGGATTCTTTTATGCTTCTTAAAAGTCATCAATTTTAATGGTTGACGTAAAATGTTCTTCTGAGCTCCAAGGATATTGGTGTTCAGAATCAAGAATATTTATATGGTTATGCCCCTTTTTGTTTGAATAATATAGCCTCATGAAATTCTTTCCCACTACTTGGGTTTATCAAAAGTTTGCGGTTTTAGAACTTACAGGTAGTATATATCTAATGCTTCTCCAGAATATTTGCTGTAGATAGGAAGAAGCTTCGCTTTGCTTTGCTGACTGTGTATATATAAAAAAGACCTGGGTGGGCTGTCAATACACACGTTTATTGGCAGCCCAAAGAAAGACTTCAATCAAGACCCACCACAGGTAACAAATTTTGAACAAACACGTTTGAGTTTGACTTTATATATGCGTGTTTTTCATGCCGGTGACATCTTATTAAATTTAGGATTGTTTTGTACTTATGGGTTGGTGGGGTCTTTGTCTTATGTATGTATTTACAATTGCTTATTTATGTTTCAGAGATTGTGCTTAGCTGATTTCAAGATTATGGGTTCGTTATCTGGTATTTTTCAAAGACCGGTTGTTGCAGCCTCTGCTGTTGCATTAGCTTCTGTTTCTACTGATCTTCGTGACAAGTTCTGGCCGTCTAAACCACTGGATTCATGTCTTCCATCGGAAGAATCAAATGGTTGTACCTCAAATTCGATTTGTGAAATGAAATGGGCTCGGGTCTCTGATATTAGTGTCTCCAAATTTTTTGTGACAAAAAGTCCAATACCTCTTCCCAACTTTAGATATTCAAGGAGTCATGTGGGCAGCAGTCGTCTTTTAAACAACATTGCTTCTGATGCTGCATCATGTCCTGCTTTGGTTAATGTATATCGTTCAGCAGAGTTGGTGAAAGCTCCCAGACCAATTGACTATGCCCCTAGTGCATCTAACTTGACATCTACAGATACGGTTTACAGATGGCATTCACCACAGCCTAATGCTGCTGATTTACGCAAAAATTCCAAGATGGTAGTGGTTTTGCTTGGATGGTTGGGTGCTAAACATAAGCATCTTAAAAAATATGCCGATTGGTATACCTCCAAAGGGTTTCATGTGATTACCTTTACATTTCCAATGTCCGAGATATTAAGTTATCAGGTTGGAGGGAAAGCCGAACAGCATGTGGATTTGCTTGTGAACCATCTTGCTGAATGGTTGGAAGACGAGGGTGGAAAGAATCTGGTTTTTCACACGTTTAGCAACACAGGATGGCTAATGTAAGCCTTTCTCATACCATGTTGTTTTATTTGTTTATTTATCTAGGGACACTTTTTTGGTCATATGTTAAAATGGGTATGCTTGTTTCTCAGATATGGAGCTATGTTGGAAAAGATTCAGAGACAAGACGATACTCTAATGGGGAGGATTAAAGGATGTATTGTTGATTCTGCACCCGTTGCTGCCCCAGACTCACAGGTATTGTCGCCAACAACTTTTAGCTCGCTATGCAGGTTTTCTTTATATAAGTATCTTCACTCCTGTTAAAATCCCATTTGCCGAAGGATGTAAATATAAAATAGTAGTGTTGCCCAATGAGGCTTCATATTTCCTTCTTCCGTTTCGATAATAACTAAACTGATATATTCTTCCTTTGTAGGTTTGGGCTTCAGGATTTTCTGCTGCATTCCTTAAGAAGAACAGTATTGCCGCAAAAGGATACAGAAATACTGATGACATTGCTGCCAAACCAACGATGAGTGAAGCGGCTTTGTTAATGGTTCTGGAGAAGTTCTTTGACGTGATTTTAAATTTACCCACAGTTAACCAGTAAGTCCACTTGGTTTTATTTTCCATTACATTTAAACTTATTACTTGTGTTCATCCTCTTTAGGTGGCAATTTCGACCTATATACTTAGAGTAGATTGTCGTCATTCCCTTTAGATATTACTTATTACCTGTCTTCATCCTTTTTAGATTTTTGCCATATAGGTAAAGCCAAACAGTTAGCTAAAAATGGAAAAGTTGAATGAAGACAAAAGTCTATTTTTGATGCATCATCCTCCTAAATCGATTTTTACTTATTGTAGATTGTTGTCTTAGTAATATTGTTCTGAAATCACAATAATTGTGTTTAATTAAATATTTATAAAGAATAAGCTATAAAAAGTGCTAGTGGGTTAACCTGGTCCGGCTTGTTTTGACCCGTACTAAAAAGCTACCAGTTTCCACCTGTTCGGGTCTGTTAACCAACTTGTCAATCTTGCCATCTCTAATCAATGAATCAATAACATATAAACAAAAATCAAGTTATGACTTTTTATACACATCGTTGCTTTGAGAACAATAGTAAATAACAATGGTTCATTTTATAGGAGGCTGTCGGATGTGTTAGTACAGCTGAAATCCGGACAACCAACGTGTCCACAGTTGTACATATATAGCAGTGCAGACAAAGTCATTCCTGCAGGTTCAGTTGAGTCTTTCATAGAGGCACAACAGAGAACTGGGCGTGTAGTCAGGTCATGCAACTTTGAATCAACACCACATGTTGATCATTTTAGGCATGAACCAGAGTTGTACACTACTCAACTCTCACTCTTTTTTAAGGAATGTGTGCTTGATTCTTGCAGAGACAGATGATTCATCAATGACGGTTTGACCATAACCTTGATTCTTTTTTTTTTCTTCTAATTTTTTATATGATAATCCAAGTTTATTTTTTGGAGTTAAATATACAAGAGGGATAATGAGTGTCATCTTTTCAACACTTCCCCTCAAATCAAATTCTTTCTGTAATTTGGTTGATACTTGAAATCTATGAAATTATGATGTTAGATATCAAGTCTGATATTTGCTTCGTGTTTCTCATCTCCTTTGAGTACTTTTCATTTTTCTGGGTAAGCTTGCTTTGTTTTCATTAGAATTGCTATACGGAGTATTTGATTTGCTCATAGAGATTGACATCCAAGTACGAGGATGGGAACATGTTAGAAATTTTAGTGATGTTTGAAACACAATGGTCAACTACATAAATTGTTGGGTCCCTAAAGATGGAAATACCATTTATCACAAAAGACAAGTTTTATAGCATTTGAAACACCATCAAAGACATGGTTTTTTTGTATGTCATGAGTACCACAGTTTGGATGGCCTGAATTTCTCACAAAGATGATAGAAAACAGAAGCTAACACGAGCGTAGAGGCAGCAACAACTGGCACTGAATACCAAAAGTACTGTGGACTAGATGGACAATACGTGATACATTGATTAGAAAATCAAAATAGTCGTATGTATGATTAATTAGTGGTAAGATGCTCGTGCAATGCAACATAATTCTTTTTTCTGTGTATAGAGTTGAATCACTGATGATGTTATGTTGCTTTTCTTTTTTCTTTCATGAATTAGCCACAATGATGAATCGACGATGACAGTATTTATGTTTTGGCTCTGTTTAAGGTTGGACATGTGAGATTTAGTGCAGGAGAAAGTGGAGGTTAAGCATTTCTTATTTCTTAAATCTTTTAAAAGGGGGTCTTATTGGTTAAGTAATACGAGGATGGAAAGGTAGTTATTGTTACGGGTTTGTTTGACATATGAAATGTAGATTTTTTCGAAAATAATCTATTTTATTAACAGTGTTATGGGTCCAAACAAATTGTGCCATCAATATAGTAAATGATTGACTCGTTTCATCGTCAACCAATCATCATGTATCATATAAATCTTATACATCAGATCTATTTAACCTTTTCATATACACATTCAACCCTCATTAATTTAACTTAACTTAGATGTTGTTAGCATCGCCTAGTGTTCATTCTCATTCAAATTGTTTGAATAGTAGGGTTATGTTTCAAATCTAAGAAAAGTACATAAAATTAATTCCAATATTACTACTCTACAACTGTATGTCTGTATGGCTGTATCTATAGTGATTACATCTAACCCAAATACTTTCTTAACATATACTAAGTCAAGAACAATTTATGATACAAATGTGACACTTTGATGCAACAACCACACATTTGTCCAACCCGTTGTGCCAATCCTAAACGTACTCGTTCACGAAGACTCTCCTCCTTCCCCAAAGCAAAAACTAATGGTAGCTCTCGGAATCCTTTAGCTTCTTCTAGTCCTTAACAAGGATGATCTTTGTCGTGACAAAGATTTTCATGCTTGGTGTGCCGTGTTTAGAAAGAAAATTGAAATATCTAAAGATTGGAAAAACAAAGTTCTAAGAACATCGGATCTCTAAGGTCGGGTAAATCAAAAATATGTAAACAAAAGAATTGTGATTTATTTTTGAATTTAGATGAAGAGGTCTAGCGGTATTGATGTAAGCTTCCAACTAAGTGGTTGATGGCTCAGATTATGGGTGGACAAATGTATATATTAGTGGAAAAAATATAAATATTCTTGGTGGATGTGTAAGCTATTGCCATTTTAAAAACAAAGACGTGGTCCACACGGAATCTTTGAATGACTTGTCCAATGACGTTAATCAAAACTCTTCACTTCAAGTGCAACTAAAATTAGGTCCTTTGATTGTGAAATTAACAAAAAAGAAAATTTTAAGATCATGTTTGAACAATTCTTGAAAAACAAAATCGATTAAGACGACTCTCAAGTGAAGATGTAATTTTTTATATGCAACACGAGTCGAGATTTAAGGTCTAATTCAACACAAGCTTCATGTTCAAGTTCTCCTTCAAATCGTATATCAAATTTCAGCTTTCTATTTCTATCTATATCAAGGGACAAAGATCAAGTTTTTGTATTGTCTTCCAAATACTTTTTCTATTTCTAGTCTGAGTTGTATGTTCAGATCATGTTTAGATCCTCAATTAATACAATTTCTAAACGAAAAGAATAAATAAATACAAATAAATGCAAGTTAGAAAGCCTGATTGCAACTGTTTGGTTCCAATTGCATTTATCTCAAGCATGAGGGGTCCAAGTCTAACTCATGAAGTATAAATTTTTATATAAGTTGTTTTGGTCCACCTCCATAATGATGCAAATATTATACCCAAGAAAATGTATGTTTATTTATGGGAGTTGATAAATAAGTGATTGATACATTAACGGTAAAACAGTTATTGCATACAGTACAAGTACTTATAGCATAATTTTGTTATGTGAATCACTTTTATTTGTTGTATATATCAGCTCCCTTATTTATAGATTCTCTATTTTCTAATGAATAATGATTCTCGAATATTATATTATGCTGTGCCCAATTATTCTTGTACCAAATTGATAAGCTTTTTGTTTAATTAACTTTGTTTATGACTTTATGTACAATTGTACCAAATTGATATTCTTGTACCAAATGACTTGAGAGTTGAGACCATCTAAGCCTGGTGTCAATGGCTCTGTCCTTGGCTAGCGTCTTTGCGTCTGAAAGAACATACTATTGAAACAGTAGCTTCTTACTATCGTCTTTTTTTGCGTTGTTTGACAAGCATCCGAATGGTGTGATGATACGACTATCGAAGTTTTTTTTTGAATAGATGGTAATGAAATAAGAGTGTGTTCTATGTATGTATCATGTATGTAGATATTTGTTGTGTCTTAAGAATATAAACTCCTGCTTGTAAGTGAAACCAAATAAATATAACATGATGTTAAAAAACAAAAAAACCATTGGACCACCAAGGCAGTTTTTCTTACACATTTTATATTCTCAAATCTCTACTCATCTATAATTAAGCCTAATAATGCACCTATATATATATATATATATATATGTATATTAGAAGAGCACTCACACATTACGGCGGTAAAGATATTAACAATGCTCAAAAATTATTTTATTTATTTTTGAATATTGTTTTTATATGTACACCTTATAAACTTACTTTCTAAAGTTTTTAAGATTTGCTAATAATTATACGAGCATGTATCTTTAGACTAATTGTTATGTAAAAATAAAGAAGTGGTAATTTTTAATCAGTATTTATTATGGATGAATATATTGTTGGTAGTTTCTATAGTTATGAAAGGTTAGTTTAGTCAATATTATCAAATATAAGGGTATTTATGTCATTAGAGTTTCTTGAAATTGTAAGGTAATGAAAAAAAATGCTTAAACAAATTATAAGGGTGAATGATATATATATATATATATATATATATATATATATAGTTGGAGGATCTAAAAAGAAGAAAATTTTTATGAAGAAGGTGGAGAAGGAATCCTGACCAATCATTTCAATATCAGATCAAAGGATATATTAGTCATTTCTAATTTGGTTATTTTAATTTAATATCATGAAATTCAAATGCATTAAATTGGGCGGTTATATGATATCACGTATGTGTCTCCACAATTTTAGGAAAGTATCAACCATAAATCTATTCAATCTCACTTTTAATTTGATCCACGCCTACCTTTTATAATTCATCCAAAAAGATGTTTGATCCGTGCAAACTATACGCATCTTGTTTATAATTCATACAAAAACATATTTGATCGGTGTAAACTCTATTTCGGTGCATATTTTAAAGCAAGCAACAATCTCTAAAACGATTACTAGGATCGAATTCTTGAGTTTTATTGAACAAGTTCTGTGACATTTTGTGGGGGGCGATTCGTAAGTAATTTTATTACTCTTTGATTTACGGTTGTTCCTTATAAACTCTATATAATGTACATTTTTTTTGCACATAAAGTTTAGCCTTGTTATCTCATCGTTTCGGTTACCTTACCCTTTGATTTAGACTTTCACAAATTTGAATCAGACATTATTCGCATTCATTTTGTTACTTTATTCTTTCATCCATCTATTATATACGTTGATGTAATTCATTTGTATGCTTCAATTTGTTATTACATTCATTGAATGATCCGTCTATTATAGAATAGCCTCATGAGTTAGTTACAGCAAAAACTCGCTACATTTAACAATTATGCTTCAGTTGAGTCATACATCAATTCATATACTATGGTTCATCCATAGTTATAATATGATTTATAAATTCAAAAACGATGACCCAACATTAGCTAAACTATACTAAAGCATGACCGTACCATGCCCAAATCGTCGTAACACATTGATTCAGTGAAGCTTCATACTGATGTAGTGTTTTTGAAAATTTTATAAAGCTAAATAACACATAGATTCAGTAAATTGTCATCTTTGATTCAGCGACGTCAATCAACCACATAAACAATAACTTTCCGTTACAACTCAAAATACAAAAAAAAAAATGCATCTCACAATTTTATGCTTCCAGCAATCCATCAACCCAAAATGTTAGACAATCAATTTAACATTCCGTCACATTCCATTACATTCGGTAATCAGCGAATTAGTTGAATAATCCACATATTATAGACAAACATCATGACTCAATCACAACGCCAACCTCGCTAGCTAATATAACTATGCTACAACATACTTATAATATCATGATGCAACGGTAGACCTAATATACTTAAGCCGTACCATCCCATGACCAAATACTTACAGCACATTGATTCAGCGATTAAACATACTGACTCAGTACTTTCCACCATTTGCTTAAGGTAAGCAAATCATTGATTCGGCCATTTAGCATCCTTCATTCGGCTACATAATTCAACCAATCGGCTACATAAACTTACAATGAGTAACCTCGGCGGGCCAGTAAAGTTGCATTTCGTGACATCCAATCCCTTCCATGCTTCTCGGCTCTCCTGAAGACATGTGATCCTGTAGCTACACCAATCCCAACAGACGCCTTTCTTCCTTTTTTTCCTTTTTCCTCAACATTGTCGGTCACTTTGGGCCTCACGTCTCCCCTCTTACGCTTTTTTTTACTTATTAACACATTTGGGGCTGGCGGCATGAAATCGTCATCAGAATCATCGTCATATTGTTGCGCCTTGCCTGAAAGATTATTTAAAAAATGAATTATGATAATGCATACATATGGGGTCACCAAGTGACTACCAAGTCCTGTGATTCTGCAACTATTATAAGAACACACTAATAATAGTCCTGTTATTGTATACATTCTAGGGATTATTAGTTAACATATTGTTGGTTCACAACATCATAAGTTTGATTCATCAAACTCCGTTCATTGACTCACACAAACATATCAGTGATTCAGTAATTGCTTTGCAAGTACCAGTAAAGCTAACACTTTCACCAGAGTATACACTTTCTAATCTGACAATCCAAATACAAAAACCATAGTTGTTTATAACAACTTTCTAATCAAACCCACAGTGAATTACGAACTAATAATCGGTAGATCAAAAAATACTAAACCGCGTTGCTAACACATTTATCAAACTCAATCCTAAACTAACAATAGATAATATTTATGCAGATGCTTCAGCAAAACGATTTACAAGATGTTTTTTTGTAGGTCGTGCTATAATGTGACATAGCAGTGTAGAAGACCCACGCCACATTATTCAGCATGTTTCAATAAGATGTTCTAGACCCCAATACAAAGCATCAGCCATTAAAACACTTAATGCAATCAAAAACAACTTTCCCAAATTCGATACAGTATACATTCGAATCACTACAATCATGTATCGCTATCATTTATGATGTTTTGATTCACTTTGATATAACCCTGCAAAAACCCCAAATCACGCAAGGTTTACACCAAATAATTAAAGTGTCTTCCATTCAACAACAAGAACAATACAATAAAACCTAGCAGGATAATCGTTTACCTTTTTTGCTTGTTTGTTGAATCTTCTTTCCCGTCACCATTTTTCCTACTCACACCCACAAAAACGAAAACCTATTTCTCCTCGAACAAAACCTTGCTTCATTGCTTTTGATTGCCGCCCCAAAATAAACTGTCTATCTCGATTTGTTTGTTTGATTCGTCCTACTTTCGCAATCACAGAAATTGTTTTGACTTTCCAGTGCTGCCGATCTACAAGGAAGAAGAGAGAATTTGATCGGGTTTCTTTTGCATTCTGACCGTTTTTTTCTTTTATTTTTTTATTAAATTAAATGTGATTGCTTTCCATTTTTATGTGAATGGAGGTAATAGACGAATATGCCCCTCGCGCTTTAAATTTTCAAAGAAACCTCATTGACTGATCTCAGCCATTGAATCGATCATCTGATGGCCAAAAATGCTTCTCCACCTTCTTCATTTCAAAACTCTTATCACTTGATCCAATCCCCTCTCTCTCTCTATATATATATATATATTGAGTTTGGCTTCGTACTAAAAGTTTCTATAAATATTCAAAAATTTATTTAATTAATTCTATAATATCCTTTTATGTATCTCTTTACTGTATTTAGTTTTCATGACAACTTTTAGTATAATAACTCTTACAATATTAATTAGCCTTTTTCCATATAGAATAAACATATTTAAAATAATTAGGTACATGATTCAATTTGTAAATCGACTATTCCAGTTTGATTCAACTACTCATTCGTAATATGTTTGTTATAGCCTATCCAAAACTGAAATTGTATATGAAAAACGGAAGTAAAGCTCTCACCAACCATCTACTACTCGTCTACTCCTAAATACTAGATATATTTCGAGAACCCTTTCAAGTTTCATCATATGACTCCTAAAGATACCTCTCCTCTAACCATCTTTATACGCTATTTCTATTATACTTGTATTGTACATATTTTAAAGTGTCTTAGACATGTACAAATATTTAGTGATGTACAAATTATCACATCTAAAAATACTTTTATAGATTAATCTTTTTTCTACTATTCTTTCCTTCTACTTTCGGAATATAAGCCCATTTAAGTGATTAAGCTATTACTTAAGGCTAGTGATAAATACAATACATCTTGTGATTCATATACCATCTTTTATGCATTCTGTAATAGTACATACTCATCAACACCGCAATACATTATTTTGATGTATGAATAAAAACAAATGTAGCTGAGTAAGTATATACATAAACACCCATTACTTAAAATGTAATCAACTTTACATTTAACTAATCAACTTTGTGTGTTGATTAATGAAAGCCAACAAACCCATATATAATTAAAAAAGGAAAAAATAAGATTTCTTAACAAAACAACAAAACCATGTGGGTGTCAAGTACTCTTCAATCATCAATCATTATCATCATCGTTTGCACCATCCAACAAAATCCCCCAAACCAAACTTTTAACTCTTTCGGTGTCCCCATCCATCACCAACACTTCTCTTCAAAATTAGGGTTTCTAATTCCTCATCATCAACCCCCAAATCAATTAAATCACCATAATTTCATTCCACCTGATAATCAACAAATAGCAATCATCAAACATGTGCAGCATCAACGACCGATTACGAGAAGATGAACTCCGTTCGATTTTAATCAAATTAGAATCCGATAAAGATAAAGAAAATTTCAGCCTTGTTTGCAAGAAATGGCTGTATCTTCAAAGCACTGAACGTAAGAAGCTTTGTGCACGTGCCGGCCCACACATGCTTCGTAAAATGGCTGCTCGGTTTACTCGGTTAAATGACCTTGATTTGTCGCAATCTGCATCACGTTCGTTTTATCCCGGTGTTACTGATTCGGATCTCTCTGTTATTGCTTCTGGTTTCACTGCTCTGCGTTTGCTCAAACTTCAAAATTGCAAAGGTCTTGACTTTTTTTATTTATTTAAATTTCTTTCCTTTTTTGGTAAAAAGTTTTGGGGATGGGAATTGGTGATGTGTTTCTGGTGTTATTGTGAAATTTATGTGCTTTTTTAGAATTGGTGAATTGGGGTTTGTGGAAATGTGATTAGCTTGCATGGCAGGAGATAGTGTTGTTGAATAAATATATTTTTTTCTTTTGTTTAAGGGGTTTGGGGAATTAATATTGGGATTTTGTGTTACTGTGAAAAGTTGTGAGCTTTTTTAGAATTCTTGAATTAGGGTTTGTGGAAAGGTGGATTGCATTGCAGGGGAGGATGTTATTGAATTTTTTTTCCCACCTACTGTGTTTCCTGCATTAGCTGGGGTTCCACCAGATATTAAAATAAATAAATATATAAATAAATTGGTTCTTGTAGCCATCATCCCTTGCAATGCAATCTACGTGATGTTATTGAATTTGTTTACGGAGGTAATCATAGAGTATTCATCATTAATCATATGTGTTCCACCAGATATTAAACGAAAAGTAAATAAATTGACAGTTTTAGCTTCTTAAACGGATAAAAAAAAGTTAGCTTAAAAGACCAGGCTGCTAAAGATGTTGTAAATGACTACCCAGCAATCTCAAAACTGGTTCTTGTAACCATGGATCAATATGAGGAAATTTTGTCTGAACTTGGGTTTTTACCAGGTTTCATATGTATTGCATTAGAACATCTCTTATGGCGATTTCGTTGTGTTTTGATCGTTCACCTGCCTAGCATAGTGACTAGTAGTAACCTCAGTTTTTTTTCTTTCTGGTTTGTATTGAATTTATTGTCTATATGGTTGCTGGTGTAAGAACATTTATGAGCGCCCTCATATTCCTTATAGTAATCATGGATATAAGCAGTGTTGCCTCATAAAGTACAAGTGTACAACCCAACTAATTGTTGTTTGAAGAACATCACCTACCTTGTTTCCTGCATTAGCTGGGGTGACTGTCTTCTTGCAATTATTGTTTCTCTTCTTATTTTGATAATTTCCTGATACTAAAATAAAGGACTTGTTATTCTTATTGTTAGGAGTATTTTAATTATTTTCCTGATACTAGACAAAGAACTTCTGTTTGGAAAAGTTATATTCCGTTCTCAAAAATGACCTAGTAAGATCTTTCAACTTAGCTGTTAAAGCGTGTGCAGTAGTTTGTCAGAAAGGTCAGCTGCATGTTAAATGAGTTGTTGACAAATGATATATTGATGATGATTTATAGGTATAACTGATGTTGGAATGGCTGCCATTGGATCCGGCCTTTCTTCTCTACAGTCATTAGATGTTTCATACTGTAGGAAGCTAACAGATAAGGGACTATCAGCTGTTACAGAAGGGTGTCATGACCTAAGAAGCTTACATCTTGCTGGTTGCCGCTTTGTTACTGACATACTACTCGAATCGCTCTCTAAGAACTGTCATAAATTAGAAGAATTGGGTTTGCAAGGCTGCACCAACATCACAGACAGTGGGCTAACTGCTTTAGTTAACGGATGTAAACACATAAAGCATCTGGATGTAAATAAGTGTACCAATATTGGAGATATTGGAATATCCATCATTGCAGAAACTTGCTCAAGTTCTTTAAGGACATTAAAGTTGCTCGATTGTTATAAACTTGGAGACAAATCTATATTCACAGTGGCTAACCTCTGCAAAAATCTTGAGACCCTAGTAATTGGAGGCTGTCGGGATATATCTAGTGAATCAATAAGTTCATTAGGGGATTCTACTCGAAGTCTCAAGATTCTAAGGATGGATTGGTGTTTAAATGTTTCAGATGCTTCATTGAATCGCATACTTTCACTATGCACTTCTTTAGAGGTTCTTGATATTGGTTGCTGTGAGGAGGTCACGGATGCTGCTTTTAATGCGTTGGGAAAGGAGGGATTTGGGTTGGGTTTGAAGGTTTTGAAAGTTAGTAATTGTCCAAGGATCACTGTGTTGGGATTAAGCATGATTTTGGAGGGTTGTAAGTCACTGGAATACCTTGATTTGCGTTCATGTCCTCAAGTTACGAAAGCCGGTTGTGATGAAGCTGGATTGAGGTTTCCCGAATCTTGTAAGGTGAATTATACTGGGAGTTTAGTTGAGCCTGATGTCTTAATTTGAATACGCACAATGATAGTTTGTTATGGTCCAGCTAATGGAAGAATGTGGTTTTCTTTATGTTAGTTGGTCGCATTTGCTTCTCGTATGTATTATATTGTGTGCATATTGTGCCTCTATAACTATTCAGACAACATGTTTTTGAAGTTTTTTTTTGTTTTTCTGTTAACTTTATTTCATTTATTTTATTTTATTTTTTTGTAATTTTTTACTGTATTTGTTTGGTTTTGAGAAGTGTTTGTTAATTGTTTCAGATTCACATTCAAGATCAAACCAAGGACCGGTGTGTTATTTCTTAGATTTGGATGTTTGTTTTTTAGTTTTTATTTTGTTCAGTGGCTTCATGGATGGTGCTGATGAAACTTTGTGAACATTAGTTTTAATATCTTATCTATGCATCAAGGTTTATAATGTCCAAACTGTATTGGGATTGGGTGTGACAATTGACAAAAGAACAAAGTAGTGTCAACTTCATCGTGTAGTGACCATCATAAGCTTTATCTGTTTTCGCGTTTCCTATAAGCGAAGTAATGTACCAAATAATAGAGAACGGACAAGAATAATATTTTAATTTTTCATGTTCTTGAGTCCTAAAGAGTAAAGAGAAAAAAATGGAGAGAAAAGAAAGTAAAAAAATTTCATATTCCCGAGTTGTACCAAATAATAGAGAACGGACAAGAATAATATTTTAATTTTTCATGTTCTTGAGTCCTAAAGAGTAAAAGAGAAAAAAATGGAGAGAAAAGAAAGTAAAAAAATTTCATATTCCCGAGTTGTACCAAATAATAGAGAACGGACAAGAATAATATTTTAATTTTTCATGTTCTTGAGTCCTAAAGAGTAAAGAGAAAAAAATGGAGAGAAAAGAAAGTAAAAAAATTTCATATTCCCGAGTTGGAGAGAACGTTAATGCTATAGACTATGTCAAAACGTTGTGGAAATAAATATACATAAATTGAACTTTAACAATGTTAATGAAATAGACTGCATCAAAATGTTGTGGAAGATAGATATACATAAATTGAACTCGAGAACACAGTGTTAACGTTAAACTACAATACCACAATGAGGGGAACATGTATATATGGTTTTAAATATATATTCTATGATGATTATGCATAGCATGTGTTGTCATATGTGGGAATGAAAAATATATCCAAAGTGGCATGATCTATATCCATTTATAGGAATTAAGGCCACCATCCCACTACTTTACACCTCAATCTGATTAAGTAATATAAACACCATCTAACCACCTTCATATTATATAGGAATACTGCAACAGGGTTTACCAACCAGGATATAACTTTGAAAAAAACATGTCAGCATGGCAAAAAAAGGTTAACATATACAGTCAAAAGCAACAACATAAAGGAGGTAAAGATTGCACTATAAAAGACTCAACTACCAACCACCAGTAAACATGACATGTGGATGACTCATCCAACTAAAAGTTGTCAACTTATGCTATCTTTATATGCCTATAAATAAATGTCATCATTCATAACACATTACCATGCAAATTCAGCATCCATCTTCAAAATAAGAACATTCGGCAAGCTAAAACTGTAAGAAGCAACTGAATCGCAGCAAACTGTCGTCAAAAAATGGATCAAATACTCTCCAAATGTGTTGATGGAGTTCCAATCAAATCAACAAGAGGACTATTAACATCTAAACCGTATAATCAACCCCATTACCCTGTTGCTGCAACTTCTTCAAAGATTAAAGGTAACTATTTTTTTATAGTTCTCCAATCACAAATGATTATAGGTTTGCCAGTGATCTAATATTGTTCATATTTCCGTAATATGCAGGGAGATTAGGACCCAAACTAATTGAGATCATGAAACACAAGTTGACTAATGGTGCCAAAATCGTTCAATTCGGCAGCCAAAGTAAAATTTTCAGGAAAAACTTTAGTACGAAAGAGGATGAGAAACTATTGCAGGCTTCTCAATGCTACCTATACACTACAGCTGGTGCTATTGCAGGCCTTCTTTTTGTGTCTACAGAAAGGGTTGCATTCTGCAGTATTAAGTCAATTGAAACATATTCCACAACAGGCGAGCTGCTAAAGTTCCAATATAAGGTAAGGGACCTGTTAAAATATTTTTTATGTGGTTCGCATTTCATCAGTTTATTTAGATCTTATTGACATAAGTATGGTTGCTTTTAGGTATCGATCCCAATAGGAAAGATAAAAGGATTTCAAGAAAGCATCAACATGAAGAGTCCATCCAGCAACTATGTGGAGCTAGTGACTGTCGATGATTTCAGCTTCTGGTTTACGGGCTTTAGAAGTTACAAAAAAATGTTAAGACACCTCCATAACGCAATCGGCCTGGACTACCTAAGCTGTTGAAGTTGATCATTGATACTTATTTATGTAATTTCTCTTGTATATTCACATTTTGGTAGAACAAGTTCTCCGAGGAGAGAAAAGATGTATATATTGATTGACATAAGATATGATTCAATGCCTCATTATTCATGACCATTGTTTAGCTTTTTCGGTTTAAACTTCAAGAGTAGCAGTTTAACTTGTATTGATTAATG
The DNA here is from genome assembly GCA_963422505.1 of Pseudognaphalium luteoalbum. NCBI lineage: Eukaryota > Viridiplantae > Streptophyta > Magnoliopsida > Asterales > Asteraceae > Pseudognaphalium > Pseudognaphalium luteoalbum. The sequence continues at coordinate 109,716,885 of OY730193.1, read as the reverse complement.
TTTAAAGCATAAACGTAGTTTATTTCATCTACAAATTTCTCAAATGTTGCGAGTCAATATTGGTCACTCATCAACAATATGAACAGCTTATAATCCAGGTTCATAATATCGATCCGGTGTATTGGCCTGGAAATATATGGGCGCAGTTAAAATATACACAGCCAATGGAAATGCATAAATTCGTAACATCGTTCACCGTTTTAAAAGTGTAATCATATTGAATATATAGGCAAAGAAAATCTATCGAATTGTAGCAAAAATGCTCACTCTTCTAATACGTACCTATAAGTGTGGAGATCAATTAGCCATGCTAATTTCTTTACACCAGATTAATCAACTTCACACTCCCATGTGTAAATATTACAGGAAAATATGGACAATCAGCTAATTTGCTGTAGGAGTGACTATTGACAAAATTACAAAATGAAGGGTCAAGTTTATTGTAAGGATGGTCAATCAATCAAATAAGTTAACGGAAAATATTACAGGTGGTGTTTGGAATTGTATTATAGACGTGATTGCAATATCGAATAATCATAATTTTTATAATTAAGTGTGATAAAAAGGATTAACTGAATCTTAGTAGTTTATGGAGAAGGGAGAATTTTAAAAAGCACCAAAATCGATATCTATATAGAAGAATTAAAGCCAACATCACATGATTCACAGGCACTACTTTACACATCAATCTGATTAAGTTGAGAACAAAAGCGTCTAACCACTTTCGGTTAGTTTTCTTAGCTTAATTGGTGTAACAATCTGCAACTGTTTTCAAAAGTGACTTAAGACATGTCGTGTATAATCCACCTTTTCGAGTCATCAATAATCATCACTTTCCTTCTGTGCATGAGCAGCGAATGGATAACTTTGAAAGAAACCGCCATCATGTCTAAAAGCTCAAACATATACAGTCAAAAGCAACGACACAAGAGGGTAAAGTAGTCCCTAAAAAAAGACTAACTACCAACTACTATTAGGATGAGATGTAGATGACACGTTCAACTAAACTTTGGCACTTTATGGCATTCTTATACGCCTTATAATATTCATCATTGAGAACACATTAATCAGAATTCATCACCTTCAGCATTTATCTCAAATAATGACGTTTTTTGTGTAAGAAAAAGACCTGCAAGACAACCAATTCACAGCATAACTGTCATCAAAATATGGATCACAGATTTTTAAAGCACATTGCTGGATCTTCAATCGAATCAACAAGGGGACTACTATCGTCTAGACCTTCTAATCAACCTCATTAAGGACTCATGGTAATTATGCTTCTCGTTTTAGTACTCCAAATAATTACAGCTCTAGTTATGTCTAGAAATCTTATAGTGTTCTTATTATTTGAAATATGCAGTGAGTTCAGGACTGCAATTATCTAATAATTATAAACACAAGTTGAGTAATGGTGCCAAATTCGTTAGATTTGGCAACCGAGGTAAAATCATCAGAAAAAGCTTTAATATGAAAGAGGGAGAGAAGTTGTTGCAGGCCTCCTCTTTGTTACTACAGAAAAGGTCGCATTTTGCAGCGATAAGTCCATCAAAACATATTCTACCACAGGCGAGCACCTGAAGTTCCAATATAAGGTAAACGAACCTATAAAGTATTTTCATTGGAGCACATTGTTTTGATGTTGATATTAGTTTCTTAGCATATAGTTGTTGTGTGCAGGTGTCAATCCCACTAGCAAAGATAAAAGGAGTACTAGAAAGCAAGAACATGAAAAGGCCATGTAACAACTATGTGGAGCTAGTGACTGTCGATGATTTCAGTTTTTGGTTTATATATGGGCTTTATAAATATTAAGAAAACATTAGGATGCCTCCATCATGCAGTGGGTGTGGACTACTTGAGGTTTTGAAGTTTAAACTGATACGTATGATCATGTAAATTGTATATGGATATACGATTTCAAGTCTGAGTGTCATATTATGCTCTAGCATTTTTGGCGCTATTAGTTTATACTTCAACAAGATTTAGTTTTATAATTAAGTAAAGCGATGAAAACAAATTATCAAATTAAATTCATGGGGAACTAATTTATCAGATTTGGCATTACTTTCATACAATAAAAGGATATATGATAGATATTTATGATTCCATCTTTGTAAGATTATATAGATCATATTTCAGAATGCATTACCGAGAGACTCGCACCATTTAGCTTCAGAATTACCTTCCTGCAAGGCCAGGATATAAAGATAACCCATGGAAATACAGATAATTGTTATGATTGAGTTTTTTTTTAGAAATGGGTTTGATTTCAATACCATTTGTAAAAGTGGGTTACTTTCAGATCTTCTTGTAAAAGAGGGTTTTGTAAAAGAGGGTTTTCTGACATTTAGGTCTCACCAAAAATATGCTTTTTGTTTTACATATTTCAAAAGTAACCCCCTTTACATACATAATACTTTATAAATTATGAAAAAAGAAATAAAATATTTTAACGAAAGAAAAATAAAAAATCCTCATTAAATCATAACCTCTTAGGCGTCAATTATTTTAAGAATATTTATAACTGGTGACCATTATTCATATTTCACAATATGAACTTCTTAGCTACCTCATATCAACAAATATGATAACCAATAGATACTGTTAACAATAATGACATAAAAATAATTGTAAAAATGACGAGCTACTTTTAAAACAAAACAAATAACACATACATGCATAAAAATTCAATTCGATAACAACTAAATATTAATTTAAATAACATAGCAAACTTAAAAATTGCTTACTTCATATCGTGTTAAATCTTAGTTGAGAATTTGGACAATTGCCCCTATTATGACCCGTTTGGTGACATATTCCACATCTACGAGGCTTGTCCGAATGACGAATATCCATCTCATTATGAATTTGACTTGCACGCCTCCTTCCTGGACCAACATAGATTTTTGAGCGATCCGCTTGAATCTTCCAACCTGCATCCAGCCAGTAATCACTATGAGCAAGTGGTGAAAAATTGTTACGATATTGTTGTCTATACGTTAGAGTTATATAAACGGTGTTGATGATGGTAAGAGGGTTGTCCCCTCTATGCCGACAAATAGCAAGAGCATGAGAACATGGGAATCTTTCCATTTGCCACTTACCACATGTACACGTATGCTGAAAATAATGGACAATGTGTGTATTTCCACCTGTATCATTTATACGTAACTTTGTGACAATCTTGTAAACACCTTCATTGTAGTCAAACTCGGATAATGCATGGCTTTGTGCATGGGTATCACGGTTATTGAACTTGCGCCACATACAATATGGTAAAGGTGTATTGCAGTTCATTGCAATGTCACTATGCTTTCTAAAAATTTGCACACTTCTGTTAAATGTAAGGTCGACACAAGCCTTGATCGATAATTGCCTAGCTCCTCTTAATGCGTTGTTAATACTCTCGGATATATTCGTCATTAAACTACCCCATCTACGGTTTTCATCATATAAAAGACACCATTGACTTTTATTGATTTGTTTTAGATAACACCAAGCCTCATGATTCAATGATTTTATTTCTCTTGTATATCATGAATTTCCTTTCTTGCATTGTGCTCGCAATAGCCCAACATAACCTTTTAAGACTCAAGTTCTTGAACTTTGTCATGAAACTACTTCTGATATGTCGAAGACAGAAACGATGGTATGCAAATGGCTCTTTCCATTCATCTAGATTCGCCATTGCATGTATAATTCCTTTATGTCTGTCTGAAATAACACGCAATTGTCGATCCTTTGCACCAAAATGTTTAATCTGATATAAAGACAAACACCAACTATGAGCATTCTCCTCATCAACAATGGCATAAGCAACTATTTACCAATGCATGATCCAAAACAATTGCGTGCATCCATCCAACGTGTAATTTGCCACATATGATGATTTTTCTTTTTAATTGCACGAATATACCATTCACAGTTTGGTGTATATTGACCAATTGTTGAACTTTATGCCATATCTCGTTTGACACTCTTGCATTGGGCTATCCATTAATACTTTTACTATCAAGGACTCTAAATTCTCTATTTTGAGAGATCAACCAAAGTGTCACCTCTTTTTTCACTTGCTTTCTATTTTCAAATTGCATGCCCAAGCGTATACTTTTTTCCAATTCACTCCATAGATTTATATGAACGTTGTCTTCAAAATCTATTGCGTTCTGATCTCCTATGTCACCGATATCATTCATAAAACTCATTATTCCCGGAGAGTATGATTGAGCAGGGACTTCATTTTCATCGTCCGAGTCATCCCCAACATCACACGCTTGCTCACTTTTATCATCACTCTCTTGAGAGGCGTGTTCAGCAAACCCGACGTCATTATCTTCCTCAAATCTATCATTAGTTGACAAATTCAATGGTGTATTTGACGAACCGGGTGTAAAACTACGAAGAAGATCAACAAAACTAATATTTGGGAGAGACATTATTATATATTCATGAGCAAATGTATGAGCCAAAGAAGTTTAAGGATAAGCTCTCTCGTCATGGAAGAGATATGCATTGTGGAATTTGCAACTCTACAGATCATACTGTAAAGACATGATCTCTTAATGACGGACATATGCAAACCAGGAAGCGTAAGAAATCATCAAAGAGGTGTCCTTCTAATAACCCGGAAGTGAAAGAAAGCAACCAAGAAGTCTGATTATGTCATTTAATGAGGTAAACATTGTATTTTGGTGATGCAATTTGAAATCTGTGTCAAAGTTTGAAGACTTATAATCTAGATTTTTTGAAGCTGTGAAGCAGCCTTTATTTACTTTAGTTCATAAAACTGAAATTTTTGTCAACGTTTGAACATTTACAATCTGGATTTTTGAAGTTGATGGAGCCTTTATCTCCTTTAGTTGTTCTTAAAATTGTTCATCAATTTTGTGGTTATATATGATCTGATGCAGCATTTATTTGGACTTTTGAACACTTATAATCTGAATATTGCATTTATTTATATATGATGATATGTTGCATTCTATTTTGTGATTACGTATTTGTTGATATTTATATAATATTCATATTCATAGTAGATGGTACTAAATGCCCAGTTAGCATGTTTAAAAAATTTGAGAATTCATAGCATGGGGTTAATGCCCATTTTAATGTAATTGTTTTCTTCTTTATCAAAAGAAAAGTCAAGTGATATTACCAAGTGATGTTAAAATGTAAATGCTCTAACTTCTTTAGTCAAAAATTAACTGAAATAAGTCACATGCTTATCATGGACTGAGTGAGGCCCTAATGTGTACCGAGTTTCCGAGTTCAAGGTACTAATATGCACTCTTGCAAGTTTAGAGTAGTATAAAACCTAATTGACCAAATTGAGGGTACAAAAATACACTTTGGCCAAATAAAAAAAGAACACACTACAACTAATATCTAAATCAAAGGGGCAAAGTGAAACTTTAAATGAAGTGTACGTCGGTCGGTGAGAATAAATGGTGTCAGAACACCCTTTCTTACAAATAAGTTTGTAAGTAACCCACATGATATTGAAAAGAGACCCATTTCTAAAAAAAACTCTGTTATGATTGTTTTTTGTAATGTGTGCACTGTGAGCATTTAACCTGAAGTTATAAAAAGCTATATAAGGTGCAAAAGTCATATAGATTGGCTGCTAAGGTAAAATCTTGAGAAATTTTTTCCCAAACACTCTTCTGGAAAGATTTTTTGCTTGTTTTCCTACAGGGGGATTAATATTGTATTTCTACCCAGTTATTCATGGAGTTTTAGATATCACTATACAAACTTCTGACAGTAGTACTATTGGTTCCTATCTCGCGCAATTAAGATTGTATTTTTATCCAGATAAAACTGCACATCATTTATCTAATTGTTGAATTAACCACCATATAACTTTTCTTTCACTAAAGCCATTGAGGAGTTTTGTCTAGTTTGAAAGTACATAATTAATTAGCTGACTTATTTGACTGGAATTTTGATTTGTGTCTTGGTCAAACGTAACCAGTCAAGAGTCGAATTCCTTTGATTTTTTAATGTTACAAAACCTTGTCAAAAATGTCGATTTAGCCATTGTAGAAATTTTGTTCTTCCCCTAAATCCAATGACGAATGCTGTTGATGAGTAATTAACCAATCTAATTACCAAGTCAATATTATGACTATATTGACTAAGTGCCAAATATGCAGGACTTTTCTAATATTTGCCCTTTTTACAATAAAAGACTAATAGTTGGAGCATTTGAATATTGATTATGTTTCTGGTTTAAGACCCAGAAAAAGAAATAATTGAATCTTTATGTATGTCAAGCCTTATATGTTTATTCATTCATGTCATGGCATGCTTGGTAGGTTTTGGGTGCAGACGTCAGTGAAGAAAAACTTGACCATGCAAAAATATATGATGTCTATAACCATGAATCAAGACTTATATTAGGATGATCATGGTCCGGTTTGGCCGGTTTTTACTCAAAATCTGGGTCAAACCAGTATTAACGGTTTGACATTTTTTCAAACCAAACCGATCAAATAATTGTGTCAAACCAAACTAATTAAACGATTTGGTTTGGTTGGTTTTACGTTTTAAACCATTTAAGTACAATATGATATTAAGTCACATTATTAAGCTCTATGTAAATGGTACTTAATTGAAATTAAATGTACAATATGGTACTTAACAATCAAAACAAACATTTGAAATTAAATGTTACTGTATGTGCATACAATACCTTGACACAAACCAATAGACTATGAAGTTCATATGAGAAAAGGACTAGTAGTAAACCAACAAGACATAATAAGCTAAAAGACCAATGTGCTATTACAAGTCTAGCGACACCAAAAATCATACCACAAAGTGCATACGGAGTACTATATTTTTGTAATTAATTCATGATATAAATCATAAAATGTATATATTCTATTTATATAATATAACACACACACATATAAAAAAGTATGTTATATATATATATACACACACACACACACGCACGCACAAACGGTCCGGTTTGGTTTAAACGATCGGTTTAGCCCCTCAAACTGCAAACCAAACCATATATACGGTTTACGCTAAAGAAAAACCGCCGGCCTATTTTTTAATATTCGAACCACCTAAATCAACCAAATCACTCCGGTTCGGCCGGTTTAGTCGGTTTCGACCAAACCGTGATCATCCCTAACTTATATGATAAGAAAACTACACTGCTACCATTTTACACATCAATCAATCAAATTAAGAAATTTTAAGGTTTAAAGGCCATATATATATATATATATAATATATATATATATATATATATATATATATAGGAATTGGATCAGGAGGGAATCACCAATATGGAGAGAACCAATGAATCAAAGGGTATTATAGGAAAACTAATTATTTATCTCTCTTTCCCTTTTTTTTTGAACGTATACATCTCCGAGACTTTGATAATAACCTAATTCAATCTCTCTTTCACAAAAAACTCATCTGCTTCTAGTTCTCGTACAAATTAATTAAAGAACACAATTGTAACACCCCCAAATTTAATGTTTTGCGGAAGCATAATTTGGGTGTTACTAATCAATAATCAAAGCACACAGATATATAGCAAACGACTCTATATGCGACGTTTTAACAAAATATATTAATATTAAAAGGTTTACAACAATTTAAATTCGTACATAGCTCGTGTTCGTAATATGAGAGATTTAAGTACATAATTAGTTATACAAAATCTAATAATGCAATGAAATCTCTGAGGTTTGCATGGAGACTCGAGCTAATATGCATCCTGTTGGGCAGTCCAAATCTACTGCTGAGTACCTGTGACACATGCTAAAATGGGTCAGCTAATGCTGGTGAGCTCACAGGTTTAGATATCAAATAATAGTGTGTGAACCGCAAGATTTAAATGTTGATTTGCATCCAGCAAATGATAATGATAGTGTATACAACCATGAGCGCATAGTCTGAGCTTAACTCGAGGGTTGGGTCCCATATAGAGAATACCGAGCGAGGTGCCTCCACGAGTGCTTAATCTACACTCGTTTTCCCAAATATTAGTACGTCCGTTGCAGAGGTTAGCGCGACTAACCCGAACGAGGTGGGTCAATCCTATATGGTACCATATACTAATATTCACGCTACTTTTGTATTACCAGACTATACTGACGGAGGACTTTGGTTTGATTAGTTGAAAACAACTCATGTAGTATATGGAAATATGCACTCGCGTTCATGTGTTAAAAACAGAGCAATGTATCACACCCCTAGTAAAATAGTAAAAAGAGGGGCCATGAGACTCACCTGAGCCCGAAGAGTTTATCTAAATAAAATGAGATTGATTAGCCAAGAATCAAAGTCCAAAGACTTGTAACCTGAGGGTGTCCACGACACACGATGGTTATAAACATGTGAAGGCATCTAATAAGACTACCTTGTAGTTGTTTGTCCAACTAAAATGTCCAAATGATTACAATTTGTTTAAGTGTTTGAGAATGTGTACGACCCGTTGGTGATTATTTGTAATAATAATCTTGATGTTATTATATTGATTCGAAGTGTTTATACTTGAAAAACAGGTCTTACAATGTTTTAGGAGTCATATTGTATAAGTGTTTGAGGTTGTATAAGTTCGACACTTAGTGTAAAAATAGTTTGAAACCTTCTGTTTTATGCGTCACTTATAGCGTCACTTGGGGCTTAGGCGTCACTTAGGAAGTGACGCATGAAATGGCAGAATCTGAGTGAGGGCGTCACTTATGGAAGTGACGCATAGTGAGGCGTCACTAAGGTAGTGTCGGGTGTAAGTGTCGGATAAGGGTTCTAGGCGTCACTAAACAAGTGACGGAGGTAAGTGTCGGGAAAAAGGGGTTTTATGCCGCACTTATGAAAGTGACACAAGATTAGGGCTTTTAGCGACACTCAATGCGTCACTTAAGTGATGCACGAAGTGACGCTATACTGCAGTCATCGTTGTGACACTTAAAGCTGTTGACGGATTTTTGAGCCAAAAACGTGTTTTTCGGTTTCCGTTTGGTCCGATTCTTTTACCCAACCCTTATATGGACATTTCAAGCTTAAAGAAACCATTATAACTCGAAAACACTAAAAATCGAGGAGTTGCTGGTTTTGTCGGAAACTTACAAGTTAACGCGCGAGAATTTTGGAAAGACGGAAATGTAGATCGTGACGCGGTGGTTCTTTCCCTCCAAACGAGCTAGACAATTCGGGTTCGTTTCGTGGTGTTTTTGGTGGATTTTTATGATGGTGGTGGTGTTTGGTTTTGAGAGAAAGGAAGAAGGAGGAAGAGAAGAGATGTAAGAAATGAGAAGGAAGAAAAAGGAAAGAGGAGGGAAAGAGAGGGGGGAAGGGGGCCGGCCCACTTGGGTCCCACCCAAGTGTGGTTGGCTCCAAATTTTAACTCCTGTAATCCGTGCGGTGTTCGTTTTCCTGATCGTTTAAACGTTAAATAATTATTTTATACGTTTAAATATATGTTTTAGAATACGAATGTTTATTCAATATATTTGTTGAAGTATTTTGCCAAATACTTAATAACTTACATGGTTTCGTTTGTTTGCGTGTTAAATGTTTAAGCCGCGTAGACGTTTATTATACGATACGAAATGTAATTGAATTATTATCAAAATAATATTTCAGGTATGATATCGTTATTAAATAATTTTATATTATTCAATAAATTTGATCACCAACGTCCGTATTTACTTGAACCGAATTACTTTCGATTTGAAACTTGTACGATTTAATCAAATTGCATATTCGTATATATTCAACAATATATATATATATATATATATATATATATATATATATATTTCGATACATTAATTAGCCTAAACCAACTAATTACATGTATTAACAACTGATTAGTACTAATCACTAGTCCTAATTTTGGCGGGTGTTACATTCTCCCCCTGTTAGGAGAATTTCATCCCGAAATTTAGCTCGATGTAGTGTTTGATGTAGAGTCAGTGAATAACTGAGGATACTTGAGTCGCATTTGGTCTTCCCGTTCCCAAGTAAACTCCGGACCGCGCCGCGAATTCCACTTGATCTTAACGATGGGAATCTGACTTTGTTTGAGTTGTTTGATCTCACGGTCCATGATTTCCGCGGGTTCTTCAACAAAATGAAGCTTGTCGTCAACTCGAATTTCATCGAGTGGAATGATAAGTGTCTCGTCTGACAGACATTTCTTCAAGTTAGAAATGTGAAAAATGGGATGCATGCTGCTGAGTTCGGATGGCAGCTGCAATCGATATGCCACTGGATCAATCCTTTCGAGGATCTCAAAAGGTCCACTTGTATCTGGGATTTAACTTTCCGCGTTTGCCGAATCGGATTACGCCTTTCCAAGGCGATACTTTCAGGAGTACTCGATCCCCAACCTGGAACTCGAGTGGTTTGCGTCTCACGTCAGCATAACTTTTCTGACGATCACGTGCTGCTTTGAATCTGTTTTGGATTTCGACAATTTTCTCGGTGATTTCGTGTATGAGTTCAGGACCAGTGAGTTGACTGTCTCCCACTTCGGTCCAACAGATCGGTGATCGGCACTTACGACCGTACAGTGCCTCGAATGGTGCAGCCTTAATGCTGGCATGATAACTGTTATTGTAGGAAAACTCGCACAATGGCATGTGTCTTTCCCAGTTTGCACCGAAGTCAACTACGCAAGCTCGTAGCATGTCTTCCAATGTCTGAATAGTTCGTTCACTTTGGCCATCGGTTTGAGGATGGTATGCAGTACTCATATCAAGTCGGGTACCCAATGATTTTTGAAGTGATTGCCAAAGGTGAAACGAGCGTCTATGTCAGAGATAATCGAGGTTGGGACACCGTGTCGGGAAACAATTTCTTTGATGTAGATTTGTGAGAGTTCCATTTTATCGGTTTCCTTGATCGCCAGGAAGTGAGTAGATTTAGTGAGACGATCGACGATCACCCAAATGGTATCGCAACCGCTCGATGACTTGGGTAGTTTGGCTATGAAATCCATGGCAATTTGTTTCCATTTCCATTCAGGAATGCTGGGCTGCTGAAGTAACCCATAAGGTTTTTGATGTTCGGTTTTGACGTTCGAGCAAGTAAGACACTTGCTGACATATGTGGCGATTTCGGCTTTCATGTTCGGCCGCCAATAGAATTCCTTGACACCGTGATACATTTTGTCGGATCCCGGGTGGATAGAATATTTGGACTTGTGAGCTTCATCCATTACCAAGTCTCGCAGGTTCCCAAAACTAGGCAACCAGATTCTATTTGAGAAGTACCTAACGCCATTAGGTTTGATTTCGAATTGTTTATCAATGCCTCGTAAGGCTTCGCTTCTGACGTTTTCAGGTTTCAAAGCTTCGAGTTGAGCGGTATGAATCTGAATGGTGAGATCGTTATGAATGGTCATACTGAGGGCTCGAACTCGAAGTGGTTTCGGCCGTTCCTTTCGACTGTGGGCATCGGCAACAACATTTGCCTTGCCTGGGTGGTATTTGATTTCGCAGTCATAATCGGTGAGCAATTCGACCCAGCGACGCTGTCGCATATTAAGGTCTTTTTGGTCGAAGATGTGCTGGAGACTTTTGTGATCGGTAAACACGGTACTTGGGGTACCATAGAGGTAGTGTCTCCAGATTTTGAGGGCGAACACCACGACCCCTAGCTCGAGGTTATGAGTCGTGTAGTTCTTCTCATGAACTTTGAGTTGTCGGGAAGCGTAAGCAATGACCTTGTCTCGTTGCATCAACACGCAACCGAGACCTTGGAAGGAAGCATCGCAGTATACCACGAAGTCGTTGGTGCCTTCGGGTAAGGATAGAATAGGAGCACTGCAAAGCTTGAGTTTTAGTAGCTGGAATGCTGACTCTTGTTTATCAGTCCAATTGAACTTCTTTTCCTTTTGAGTCAGTGTCGTGAGTGGTTGAGCTATTTTGGAGAAATTTTCGATGAACCGACGATAGTAACCGGCCAATCCTAGAAATTAGCGTACCTCGGTTGGAGTAGTTGGCGCTTGCTAGTCTTTGATAGCCTCGATTTTTGATGGGTCGACGTGAATTCCTTGACTATTAACAACGTGTCCAAGGAATTGAATGGATTGTATCCAGAACTCACACTTATAGAATTTAGCGTAAAGCTCCTCGTGCCTAAGTAGCTCTAGGATGGTTTTGAGGTGTTGCACGTGTTCTTGCTCATTGCGCGAATAGATGAGGATGTCATCGATAAAGACAATGACGAACTTGTCGAGGTAAGGTTTGCACACCCGATTTATAAGGTCGATGAATACAGCCGGTGCGTTTGTTAAACCGAAGGGCATCACCTGAAATTCATAATGCCCGTAACGAGTTCGGAAAGCAGTTTTCAGAATGTCGGTGTCGCGAACTCGAAGTTGATGATAACCTGACCGAATATCGATCTTTGAATAAATACTCGACCCTTGTAGTTGGTCAAACAAGTCATCGATGCGAGGGAGTGGATACCGGTTCTTAACAGTCAACTTGTTCAACTTTCGGTAGTTGATACACATTCAGAAAGAACCGTCTTTCTTTTTAACAAACAAGACTGGAGCTCCCCAAGGTGAAGAACTCGGTCTAATGAATCCTCTGTCCAGAAGTTCCTGTAACTGGATGGTCAACTCCTGAAGTTCGGAAGGGGCTAGGCAGTATGGTGCTCGGGCTACCGGTGCGGCACCCGGCACAAGGTCGATCGAGAACTCAACCTGTCTAGGTGGAGGTAAACCAAGTAGTTCTTCCGGAAAGACTTCTGGAAAGTCTCTAACGATTGGCACATCCTCAAGTCGCTTCTCCTCCGACTTTCTCTCTGTGATGTGCGCGAGGATTGCAGGATAACCCTTTCTGAGAAATTTTCGAGTTTTCAGACAAGATATGATATTTAGTCTCATCCCACCAGTCTCCCCCTGTATGATCAAGGTTCTACCGACGGCGAGAGGGATGCGGATGATTTTGTCATAACAGACGATTTCGGCTCGGTGTTTGGACAACCAGTCCATACCAATGATGACGTCAAAACTTCCAATCTCAACGGGCATAAGATCTATCGAAAAGGTTTCGTTGGCTAAGTTTAAAGTGCAATTATGTATCACACTATCAGTTTCTATGAGTTTACCGTTTGCTAGTTCTACAATGTACTTAACATCTAGTGCCACAGGAGTGATGTCAAGTAGGGGGTAAAACTCAGTGGAAATAAAGCTCATATCGGCACCAGTATCAAATAGAACAGAAGCAGTTAAGTTGTTGAGGAGGAACATACCCGTAACCACCTTCGGGTCCTGGCGGGCGTCCCCAGAATTGAGTACGAAGGCTCTACCCTTAGCATTGTTGTTGTTGTTGGCCTTGTTCCTCAGTTTTGGACAGTCATTCCTAAAGTGCCCAGGGTTTCCGCATTCATAGCAGGCTCGGTGGGGTCTGGTGTTGTTGGCGGTGGATCTACAGTCCTTGGTGAGGTGACCGTACCTCTTGCAGTTATTGCAATAGGGGCCACAAGGACCTTTTTGATGGCGGTTGCACTTGGAACAGTAAGGCTTGTTCCCTGTGTAACCCCGTCTGGTGTCGGTGGTTGAGTTGTAGGCCTTGATGGTGTCGGGTTTTTTATTTTGGGAGTTGTGGTTGTCGGACCACTTTCTTTTGAGATGATTGGAGGAAGAAGTAGGTGGTTCTGGGTCCTCGTTCATGGCCATGAGTTCATGGGCCAATCTGATAGCACCATCAATGGTGGTCTGGTTTGAGGAGGCGACGTTCCCCCGGACAGGTTCCGAAAGACCGCGGATGTACCTTCGGATTTTATCGGGTTCGGTGCTCACCATTGCTGTGGAATCTGACGGTGTATCCGTCAATGTCAGTTCCCTGCACCTTTAGGTGCCAGAACTCTTCCTTCAGCTTTTGGAGTTGTTCGATAGGACAATACTTAGCAGTAAGCATTTGCTTCAGTTCCTCCCAAGGGAGTAGGTAGGCGGTATCAATACCCACGGACTGGGCGTATGAATTCCACCATGAGAGGGCACCATCTTCGAGGGTGCAGGTGGAGTATTTGACTCTGTCCTCTTCCGCACACTTGCTGATGTGGAAGACGTATTCCATTTTCTCGAACCATCTGATCAGTCCGATGGCTCCTTCGGTTCCCTTGAAGTTCAAGGGTTTGCAGCTCAAGAAGTCCTTGTATGAACAAGGTTTGAATTGAGGCCCGTTGGCAGCTGTATCTTCGCTGCCCGAACTGGGTTGTCGGGTAGCCATAGCTTGAGCCACGCTTTGGGCTATGAGTTGGGCGATTTCAGTTTCGCTGAAGGTGAATCGCTTCGGTGGCATCTTGCTGAACAAGATCAAGAAAAGACAATGAGATTCTTGTGTGAAATTTTGATATATCATAGGTGTATATGATGGAATATACGATATAAAGTAATAATTATATTTCATTTAAATAACCAAGTTTGGTACATGATACGAGTTTTCAAAAGATTACATAATATGGGGAGTACAAAAGGTACCGGGAATTGTTACATCCGGTTCGAATAGTAAGAGTCCTACATAGATAGATATAGATTACAAGATGACAGCCACACTAGTTCTAATGCAAGTTGATCCTTTCCATTAGTGTGACAAGTCTATCCACGGTGACTGCGAGTCTGCTGGTTTGTCGGGCGTTGTATTCCACCAATGCTAGTCATTGTACCAACATCCTCGAGTTTTCTTCGGCCTCTTGCAGGCGCTGCTCGCATTGTTCCTACCTGAGTCGCAAGAGCTCGACTTCTACTCCTGATTTCACTACCCGGTCGTGGAGTATGTTCATGTTGCTAACGGTGTTTTCGTGATCTTCAGAGACTTGGTTGATGCGCTCAAGCGCTGTGAGTCTCCAGTTTTCGTTAGTTTCTTGCAAGGCGACATCCATGGTGTGAAGTCGTTGCTCGTGACGGTCCAGCCTAGCGGCCAAGGCCGGCAGAGTGAAGTGAGTGGGGTACGGGCCAGCTCGAGGCAACCTGGCGTTCCTCCTAGCTACCCTCGGGTTCTGCGACCCGGATTGAGAGTGTGACGAATTGGGTGGTGTGTTTGCCATTCTGAGACAATGCGTTAGAAAGAGTGAGGCCTATATTCATATAATACCTATAATATATAGCCTAAGATATTGAGTGAGGGCGAGGCCTACCTATGTGTGTATATATATATATATATATATCACATAATAGCCTAAGGTGTCTAACACAGACAAGTTTGAGTCCCGGTTTCTCTCGTGGTCAGAGTCCACTAGTGTATCCTGTTCAGTCATGACTCCTTTCAGATTTCACATCATATTCTTTTAATTGTACATAGTTGATCAGGTTATGTTAAATTAAACCAATACCATGTAGTCACTGAACCTAATCATACTTAATAAGGAATACTGCCTAACGGTCATAGTCTAGGCCCACTAAATGCAACCTAGTTCACTATAACCTTAGGCTCTGATACCAATCTATAACACCTCCAAATTTAATGTTTTGCGGAAGCATAATTTGGGTGTTACTAATCAATAATCAAAGCACACACATATATAGCAAACGACTCTATATGCGACGTTTTAACAAAATATATTAATATTAAAAGGTTTACAACAATTTAAATTCGTACATAGCTCGTGTTCGTAATATGAGAGATTTAAGTACATAATTAGTTATACAAAATCTAATAATGCAATGAAATCTCTGAGGTTTGCATGGAGACTCGAGCTAATATGCATCCTGTTGGGCAGTCCAAATCTACTGCTGAGTACCTGTGACACATGCTAAAATGGGTCAGCTAATGCTGGTGAGCTCACAGGTTTAGATATCAAATAATAGTGTGTGAACCGCAAGATTTAAATGTTGATTTGCATCCAGCAAATGATAATGATAGTGTATACAACCATGAGCGCATAGTCTGAGCTTAACTCGAGGGTTGGGTCCCATATAGAGAATACCGAGCGAGGTGCCTCCACGAGTGCTTAATCTACACTCGTTTTCCCAAATATTAGTACGTCCGTTGCAGAGGTTAGCGCGACTAACCCGAACGAGGTGGGTCAATCCTATATGGTACCATATACTAATATTCACGCTACTTTTGTATTACCAGACTATACTGACGGAGGACTTTGGTTTGATTAGTTGAAAACAACTCATGTAGTATATGGAAATATGCACTCGCGTTCATGTGTTAAAAACAGAGCAATGTATCACACCCCTAGTAAAATAGTAAAAAGAGGGGCCATGAGACTCACCTGAGCCCGAAGAGTTTATCTAAATAAACTGAGATTGATTAGCCAAGAATCAAAGTCCAAAGACTTGTAACCTGAGGGTGTCCACGACACGCGATGGTTATAAACATGTGAAGGCATCTAATAAGACTACCTTGTAGTTGTTTGTCCAACTAAAATGTCCAAATGATTACAATTTGTTTAAGTGTTTGAGAATGTGTACGGCCCGTTGGTGATTGTTTGTAATAATAATCTTGATGTTATTATATTGATTCGAAGTGTTTATACTTGAAAAACAGGTCTTACAATGTTTTAGGAGTCATATTGTATAAGTGTTTGAGGTTGTATAAGTTCGACACTTAGTGTAAAAATAGTTTGAAACCTTCTGTTTTATGCGTCACTTATAGCGTCACTTGGGGCTTAGGCGTCACTTAGGAAGTGACGCATGAAATGGCAGAATCTGAGTGAGGGCGTCACTTATGGAAGTGACGCATAGTGAGGCGTCACTAAGGTAGTGTCGGGTGTAAGTGTCGGATAAGGGTTCTAGGCGTCACTAAACAAGTGACGGAGGTAAGTGTCGGGAAAAAGGGGTTTTATGCCGCACTTATGCAAGTGACGCAAGATTAGGGCTTTTAGCGACACTCAATGCATCACTTAAGTGACGCACGAAGTGATGCTATACTGCAGTCATCGTTGCGACACTTAAAGCTGTTGACGGATTTTTGAGCCAAAAACGTGTTTTTCGGTTTCCGTTTGGTCCGATTCTTTTACCCAACCCTTATATGGACATTTCAAGCTTAAAGAAACCATTATAACTCGAAAACACTAAAAATCGAGGAATTGCGGGTTTTGTCGGAAACTTACAAGTTAACGCGTGAGAATTTTGGAAAGACGTAAATGTAGATCGTGATGCGGTGGTACTTTTCCTCCAAACGAGCTAGACAATTCGGGTTCGTTTCGTGGTGTTTTTGGTGGATTTTTATGATGGTGGTGGTGTTTGGTTTTGAGAGAA
Source organism: Pseudognaphalium luteoalbum (assembly GCA_963422505.1). Lineage (NCBI taxonomy): Eukaryota > Viridiplantae > Streptophyta > Magnoliopsida > Asterales > Asteraceae > Pseudognaphalium > Pseudognaphalium luteoalbum. The sequence continues at coordinate 109,699,682 of OY730193.1, read as the reverse complement.
AGGAAGAAGGAGGAAGAGAAGAGATTTAAGAAATGAGAAGGAAGAAAAAGGAAAGAGGAGGGAAAGAGAGGGGGGAAGGGGGCCGGCCCACTTGGGTCCCACCCAAGTGTGGTTGGCTCCAAATTTTAACTCCTGTATTCTGTGCGGTGTTCGTTTTCCCGATCGTTTAAATGTTAAATAATTATTTTATACGTTTAAATATATGTTTTAGAATACTAATGTTTATTCAATATATTTGTTGAAGTATTTTGCTAAATACTTAATAACTTACATGGTTTCGTTTGTTTGCGTGTTAAATGTTTAAGCCGCGTAGACGTTTATTATACGATACGAAATGTAATTGAATTATTATCAAAATAATATTTCAGGTATGATATCGTTATTAAATAATTTTATAAAGAAATGCAACAGGAAATTCAATGTTACGCTTCAATAGAATGAATTTCAGGAAAAGCATCTGTTCCCTAATGAGTCCCGTATTCGAGCTTATTCAATAAAATTGATCACCAACGTCCGTATTTACTTGAACCGAATTACTTTTGATTTGAAACTTGTACGATTTAATCAAATCGCATATTCGTATATATTCAACAATATATATATTTCGATACATTAATTAGCTTAAAACCAACTAATTACATGTATTAACAAATGACTAGTCCTAATGTTGGCAGGTGTTACAACAATAGGAGACCAAAGTATCCTCTCCAAATATTACTCAAAAGTCAAAGGAAAACAATAAGAAAATTATAACATGGATCTTAGTATTAGATGTCTACAAAAATAATGCTTTTGCAGATCCCATTAAAATCTATGACGTAGCTATATTCTTCCTACTTTTTCATAACGAATACGACTCATGAAAACCTATGTATAACCATTATATATTATTTTTCCAGTCTTGTCAAATGTAAAAATGACCGATCGACCACCCTCGTTGATGGTTTATTACCTAAGTCGGCAACAAGAATGGTGGGAACGTGATCGAGATAGTATCTATTCTTTCAGCACCATCGAGTGTACGAATTTTAAATATATCTTCGATGTTGATGGTGTTTTATGTATGAAGATGGAGCGGTAGTTTGTATTCTTTAGCTTAACTGCTGCCAGTAAAAGAAAATTTTGATAAATATGGGATATTCGGTGATGAATATGAAATACTTAGTGATATATAGGATATTCATTGACGAATATCGGATATTCGTTAACGAATAGGGATACTCAGTGATGAATATTGTATCGGTGATAAATATATCCAACTCAATTTCGTTGATGAATATGAAATACTCGGTGATGAATATCGGATATTCATTGACGAATATCGGATATTCGTTAATGAATATAGGATACTCATTGATGAATATTGTATCGGTCGATGAATATATCCAAGTCAATGTCCAATTGTCAAATAATGAGTATTCAATGATGAATTTTGATCATTGATGAATATTCTTTCTCTGACTATATATTGTATATTGAGTGACGAATGTTGTAAACTCGTTGATGAACATCACATATTTTCTAACGAGCGTTGTTTTTCTATAAATGAAAAATAAATACAGCTAGTATTATTGGTACGATTTGTTAGTCGCATTGATAAAATCGTTGCTACAAATTAAAAAGTGAGATTATTATTCTTGTGAGCTTAATTGAAGGGATGAAGCGTTGCTAACTAACAAATATATAGATCCACTTTTACGGTTTTACCCTTCATGAATGTTGGGCTGTTACTAAAATTCAAATTAATTACTAAACCGCCACTAGATCCTCACCTTTGATGAATATGATCCAACGATATGTAATAGGTTCTTTAGTTCCTTGCAAATTTGAGGTTCTCCATAGATCCACTCCCTATACATATATATATATATATATATATATATATATATATATATATATATATATATATATATATATATTAGATGGAGGGTGGAGATGTGTTTTCACTGTGTTTTTTATCCCCTTGTTTTCACCAGATTTCATTCCTATATATATATATATATATATATATATAATTTTATTATTATTAATAATATATATATATATATATATATATATATATATATATATATATGTATATACTAAATGAGTATTAAAGATGGCTCTAGCATTTGCCACATAGGCACAATGACACGTGGCAATCTCTTCGATGTTTCAAGTAATAAAATAATATTATTTTAATTATTATTAGTTTGATAACTATACAAACAACAAAAATAATTTTATTATTATTAATAATATATAGATATACATATACGTACAAATTGAGGTATCATAATCATCCCAAAATTCCAATCTTATATTCCAATAGCCCAACCCATCCCAATTGATGTATCTATATTCCATATATCTTTAATCAAAAACTAAACATGCATGAACTTAAGTACGTGTTCGTTCGATATTTAAATCATTGTCATTTATGCATCCTTTTGTAAGCCACCTCCTTCAAAGTTCACTGCAAGTAACATAATTTTATAATTTTCTTTGTTGGCTAACAAATGTTTGATTCTATTAACATTATTCTTTTTTCCTTTTAATGTAATGGATCACAATTTGTTTCGATCAATAATTTTTTTTAAAGCACGTTAATGTTCTATTGATGTTCGGGTTGTTCACGCGTGGACTCAACGTAGATTAAAGGTAAGCAAATACTCAAATCTTGAACTTATTTATTTTGATGGTTGACAGTATTCTATAGTCGTTGTTTATAGTTTATGATAGTTTTAAAATTTTTAATAAATAATCGTAGTTTTTATGCTATTGAGACTGTGTGTAATTTTGTGTTATATTTATTTTATTGATTGTTGTATGTACATTGAATTTACCCCTTCTTAGTTAACCAAGAAATTATTCGGTTTTATTTGACACTTGCATATGACTTGCATTAGTCATGTTTTATCACTATCTTTTTACTAAAAATTGCGTGGTTGAACTATACATGCTCATCTCATATGACATTTATATCTATTTCAAGTATTATTAAATGACATTATATTCACAATTATATTAATAGATTTTCGTACATCACACGGGTTTGAATCTTATATATATATATATATATATATATATATATATATATGATACCATACAAGCCCCAGTAGCCCTAGTTTTTAACATAAAAGAAAAAATATACAAAGTCATAATAAAGTCATACGTACTATACGAATACATATATTAAAATACTATATAAACATATGGACCCATGATCATAAATATGTATTAAATACCATATATTCGTATAGTATTTTTATCTCATGATCATAATGGCTATTTAATGATTATATAATACTTTAATATATATATATTTCAATATCATACGTAGCCTTTGAAAACTTATTATTAAAATTAATATTAAAATATTAAAGTATAAAAATTGATAATAAAGATGGTAAGGATTCGATTTACAACCTGCCTGGTCAAAGGGTTTTATTTACCATTTGGTTGTCAAATACATTAGATATCAAAATCCCAGGTAGTCAATGATCAAAATGCCCGACACCACATTCAGGTATAAATGGGCTTACTCATGACAAATGGTTTGATTTCTAACATACAAGGGACCAGATTAAACTTGACTATATGGCACAGTCGACCTTGGTATCCATATTTCAATTTCCATACAATTTTTATTTTTATTTTTTTTTGTTTTTTTTGTTAGCTCATTTCCATGAATTTAGTATTCATAAGATTAGTGTTATCCAACAGAAGAATTTAGTCTGCCATATAGGCGGCGTCTATTTATATAAATTTAAATATCAAAGCAAAAGAATAAGGAAACTTACAAATTAAACGATGACATCAATGGAACTATTTATTAAAACTTCCAAGAAAAAATTACAATAGGAGAGTGACAAAAAGAAAGATAGTAAAAGGGATATGAAAAAGATGCATCACACAATGTTTGAGTCCCCTTTTATAATAGGTGGAACTTCAAACTTTCAAATTGTGGCCGACATGTTTCAATTATTTTGGCCAATTAATACATTTGAAAACATCCAAATAAAGTAGGCGACAATGATGATTTATTATTGGCCTATTATTATAATTCTTCACATGGCTATAGTAACCCGGAATTATTAGTCTGCAATTTCTTTTTTCTTCTTATCTTTGTCTTTTTTGTCTTCTTCCATTTTGGAGGGTTCTGATTTAATCTTCAAAATTTGACTTTTCAGGATATCAAAAATTTCAGGAATATCCAATTCTTCATCTTCATTTGGGTCTTGAGATTCTCCAGCAAGACATTGAAATTGATTTTCACCAGATGTGCTTCCGATTGAGATATCTGACTTTGCTTTTGCTTGTGAAAAATTAAGCAAATCTTGTTGAATTTGAATCATATATGCCTCCATAATTTCTTGTTGAGTCGGATTTGTAACTCCTTTAGCTACTAATTGAGCTTCTATGATTTGTAATGGATTGAAAGGAGCTAATTCTTTCATCTTTTCTTTCTGCTGAATTTGTTGTTGATCTTTATATCTGAGCAATGTTGATGGAATGAACGCTATTGTGTCCTTGGCATTAATTTGTCCTGTTTTTTCATCTATCTTAACCATTCCTATCCAGAATTTGGTAAAAATGCTCTCTTTAATTGTGGTAATTCTTTGTCACCATATTCAATTTCAGGTTCCCATTTCCAGATCCATGGGATTGAAAATTCAATGAAGAATATTAAAGAGGGAATAATTTCCTTCACACTATCTGCTTTGTAAGTGACAACATCAAATAATTTTGGACATGTATTTGCATATTCCACATATAATTCTTTGAATGGTTCAACTAATATTTGAACTAATGGACCATATAATTTCAACCAATTAAAAAACCAATTTGGTAGCTTTGGGTTATAAACCATAGAAGATACTTTGATAAACCATGAGTGCTTCCTTTGTGAATTTTGATAAAGAAACACTTTATGAAGACTGTTAACATAGTCCCAATAATTATATTTTATCACAGAATTATTTTCAGGGTTAGTAAATTGTTTTTCCCTGAAACGAGATAATCCCCATTCTTCTGCAGTAATAATTCTTTGAATAGTAATTTTACTGTAGTTATGGAATCTAACATTATTTTTATGATCCTCTTTTGAATAATGTTTAATTTCAACCGTAGAGGTATTCAAAAGTAATTTTTCATAATAATTTTTGGACTTATATGCTGATGCAGCAAATGATTGATTGTCCAGATACCTTGATAAAATTTCCCAAGGATCTTCTTGAAAATTGTCTTTTGATAATTCAAAATAATTCATAACATCTTGATATTCAAGAGTAAGAATTGTTTCCTTATGAGGAGTTTTAAAATAATAATCTGAATAGATATCATTATTCTCTTCTTGGATGATTGCATCCTTATAAGGAGTTTTATTTACCCCTTGCTGTTGCACAAAATTGCAGAAATTGTTGATATAATTGTTCATTTCCTTGTAATAAAGAAAATTGAGAAGAAAATTAGGATGACACTGCATTTTGGGGTGGCTGGTTCTTTATTGAACCTTGCGTAATTGCTTCATTGAATAATTGACCTCTGCCATTTGAAATTATGGCTTTTCCTCTTCCTTCTCTATTAGAGGAGTTGTTCGAACCTCTTCCCCTACCTCGAGGAAACATTGTTGCAAAAATTCTCTGGTTAAGAAATCAGGGAGAGAATTGTCTTCCCCTTTCTTATAAATAATTGTAAAATCAAATGGGGCTAAATGAGCCTGCCATCTAGCAAACATTTGTTTTGAAACATCATGTTTAAAATCTTTGGTAAACATAAATTTAGCAGATTGACAATCAGTTTTAATTGTAAAATGTTGATTGTATAAATTATCTTGAAATTTTAAAACACATTTAACAATTGATAAGATTTCCTTAGCAATTGTAGCATAATTCTTTTGACCATTATTCCATTTTCCAGAATGAAATCTAATTAAATATTCTAACTTACTTTCTGGATTAATTTGTTTTAATATTCCTTCAAATCCTATATCTGAGACATCAGTCTCAATTATTTTTTTCCAATTTGAATTTGCTAATGATAAACATGGTAAAAAATTTACTTTTGCTTTGATTCTTTGAACAGTTCTAGTATGTTCTTCTGTCCAAGAAATATGCACTTTTTTAATCTATCATACAAAATTGATGTATCTTGTGCTAAATTTTTATAAAATGGGGAAATATAATTTAAACTTCCCAAAAATCTTTGCAATTGTGTTTTATCTATTATTTCATCTGGGAATTTAGAAGCAAATTCAATACTTCTATTTATAGGAATTATATTTCCCTTTTCAATATTATGACCAAGAAACCTAACCTTAGTTTGAAATAACATCAATTTTGGTTTAGAAATTACTAAACCATTTTGAATTATTAATTTTTCAAATATGTCCAAGTGTTTAAAATGTAATTCAATATTTTTAGAAAATATTAGTATATCATCAATATAGACAATAATAAATTCACCATATGGATTAAAAATATCATTCACAATTTTTTGAAATTCAGATGAAGCATTTTTTAATCCAAACGGCATAACATTCCATTCATATTGACCAAATGAAACATTAAAAGCAGTTTTATTTCTATCTACTTCATCTATCTGAATTTGCCAATATCCAGATTTTAGATCAAATTTGGAAAATATATTTGAATCATGTAATCTATCCAATAAATCCTTTTTATTAGGGATTGGATATCTGATCCATTTTAAAACTTTATTCAATGGCTTATAATTAATAACAAGTCTAGGTACTCCCATTTCTTGCTCCGCATGTTTATTAACATAAAAAGCAGTACAAGACCATTGAGATTTTGATGGTCTTATTAGTTTTTTAGTTATTAAAAATTTAATTTCTTTTTTACATAATTGTAAATATTCAGAATTCATTTGGCAAGGTCTTGCCTTTGTAGGAATTTTTTCTTCATTAAATTCTTCTTCATAAGGAAGACTCACCGTATGCTTTTTTCTATTCCAAAAAGCATTAGGATGATCATTACATATATTTAATGAGAATTTATTTGTAACTAATCTGTAATTTAGGATTTTGTAATTGCTCATCAATTGAATATGTTTGAATATCTTGTTTAAGAAAATTTATCTGATTATTTTTTGCAATCAAAAGATCTTGTAATTCATTTACCATTCTAGTTATTGGCCTAGTGATAAATTCAAATTTAATTGCTTTTCCTTCAAAGGTTCCAATTATACCAGTGGAATCTACTCTTTGAAGAGGAAATATTTTATTTATAAATGGTGCTCCCAAAATTATTTGGTTGGTTATATTTCTTACAAGGACAAAATTTGTAGTAATACAAACCTTGTCTTGACAAACTCTTGCATTTGATAATTTGTAATTAATTTGTAATGGCATTTTATTTGCAGCCCTTAAACCTTGAGTGGTTTTTTCAAAATATCTAGTAGGAATTAATCTTTCTTGCAAGCAATTTAAATCTGCTCCACTATCAATAAGAGCAATAAATTCTTTTGTAAAATTACTTGCTACTAGTAATTTAATTTTGACTAGCCATTTTTGAGATGTTACCATTTCTAAAATATTTAAAAATTCATTATTTTGTGAAACATCTTATTTAATTATAGATTTATTTTTTTCTAAATTTGTTATTCTATTTTCTAATAATAAATTATTTTTCTTAATATCTTGTATTTCTTTTTTGAGATTATTAATCTCAATTATCAAATCTTCTTTTGTTATTTGATAATTGTTTTGATGTTTTTGTTTTAATAAATTAAAAACTTCTGACATCATATAAATTTTAGTATTTGAAAATATCTTAGTTTGTTATGAAGAGGTTGATTCTTCTTCATTTAATAGTTCTTCAATTAGTTCAGACTTTATTTCAGGATCTTTAACTATTTTTATTACTTCAAATGTGTCTTTATTTAAAACATTTATTTTCAAGTCTTCAAATTGAGCTTGAATTTTATATATTTCATTTTCAGATTTAGATTCTTGACACTCACAATCTGTGTCTGAAATTAAAGATTCATTATCTAAACATTGTAAATTATCTTCATTTGAAGATTCATCAGATTCATCTATGGAATTTTCTGTCTCAGAATTATCAGAATTTAATAATAGTTTTGATAAGCTTTCTTTAAGTTCATCACTAATTTTTAAACTATTTATCTTTCTTTTCATTTTACATTTATTTGCAAAATGTCCTGGTTTACCAAATTTAAAACAAACTTTAGATTTTTTGTTTAATATGATAAGCTTTCACTGGAACTTCAAATTATACAAATACCAGTTAAAAACTGGGGCTACTGGGGCTACTGTGTTTATATATATATATATATATATATATATATATATATATATATATATGTATGTATATGTATATATATATTCCTTTAATTCATTTTATTCTATTTCAGAAATCAAGATAGATGTAAAAGAGTTCTAAGTTCATCTATACGGGTATTAATCTGTCTTAAATTAGAATGGACGATTCTTCCAAACGTTACTACAACACGTGATTTTCACTAACTTGATCGCACAATTTTATATGTATATATGTAGTATATATAAACACCAGTATTGAACCTGTCCGTTAGATGGCTAAATATAATAACTATTAATGATAATAACATATTAAATACTAAATGACATGTTAATAAAATATATTTCAAAAGAAATGTAGAATAGTATTTCTACAGTATAAAATAGCTTATCTATTTTACAATTATTAGTTATATGTGTGAAACACAAACTTTTGAATTAATGCAACATGACAAATTGAGAAAAAATTAACAATTTCCACTAATTTCATTTATACATGACGTTGAGAAGATAATATACTACTTCCTCCATCTCAAAATTATAGTCCATCTTTCCTTTTTTGGACGTCCCAAAATAATTGTCCACTTCTTATTTCAACCAATAGGAAGAGGGTATAGTGGGTGTAGATTCTATTTGAGTGGTTAAAAACTGTTGTGGTCTCACTTTTATTAAACTGTGTGTTTTTTGTTGGTAGGCAATAATATTGGGACGGAGGGAGTATATTATTAAATTTCTATAAGATATAGTTGAGTACTATATGATGTGTTTGAACTAATAATATAAATTAAAATCATTCTTAAAATTATGCATATCATAATAAGGTATCAACGTTTTCCAACATATTCATGTAAATTGATGTTATAAACTAAGTGTTTGTATTAATAATATAACGATTAACATGATTTCTAAGTTTCTATCTCATGATCATCATGCTCATCGTTAAAAACGTTGAAAAAATCTCATCCTATAACAACATCATACGATATTAATCTCCCAATCAAAATCACCGTACAATAAAATATAAAAATTAATTGACATTAAAATGTGTAAAATAATATACAAACACAAAAAAGTGTTTGAAATTATAAAAACAAGTTTGCTATGTTTAGTATGTCCTTTTAGTTGCTCTTATTCACCGTTTTGGTTTCTTACTATATGTTCTTACTATGATTAATTTTTTTTTTTCAAAACCTTCATTTTTCCTATACACAATATTATATAAAGATGAGAAAAAATATGGATGTTACATGTTCTTCATAATTTTACTTTATTACAAGGATTGAAAAAAGGATTGTGAAGAAAGAAAAAAATAACTAAAGTTAAAAAGATGTTTTACATTTAAGTTGTTAGACATCTTATTATATCTTAAATTCTACAAAAATTGTACAACTAAAAATAGTTAAATCCTTCATTTATCAATAGTGGTATAAGTTTCTAGAATGATTTATCTATGCCAACTATATTTTTTTTAAAGCGAATATATTGTCATATAAAGCTTTTGTGAGTGCCCCTAGCTGTGGATCTAAGTGATTGATGACAGCGATTGAATGACGGAAACAAACAATCATACTAAACAAATGTAAACACAAACCGAAACACGTATATATTGATAATATGAATTTGTATCGATGAACGTAACCTATTAGCTTGATTACAGAGATGCAATTTCGACAAATGGTGCTAAGGTTTCGTCAACCCTAGCCTGAAACCCGTAGGTTTGTATTTGTACTAAACCAAAACCGGCAGACATGCGACACTTGACTAGTGACGCATGTGGCCGCCTTCATGCATCACTTACCTAAGCGTCGCTAAGTACAAAAATGACTTTTCTATTACAATTAACTAACGACACTTACAACTCGATAGACCAACTGAATGACACACTAAATGTACCAACAAACTCCCCCGTGTCATCAGCTTAGTCTTCAAAATCTTCAATCTTCAAACATCTTTAATTAGCACCATCCTTCTGGGAATATTCCACCAGCATGAACACCCATTCTAACACAAACCTCGACAACCTTTATGAATTTTACAGCTTCCTCATGATCAATCTGATTATATCGCATCTTATTTTTATGGAGAGCTTTAAAATCATTCTTTGACATATTAATAAGGCTGAGCGGGTCAAACACACGAACACTCTTACCAAGAGCTCCTTTGATATTCCATTCAGTCTTTTCTTTCTCAGACTCTTTCCTTGTAGAATATTCAATAACAGCTTCTTGCGTATCAGGGTCAAACCACCAATATCGTAGATACTTGAGAAAATCCAGTGGTAGTGACTGTAAGGGAACTTTCTTCAGACAAGCAGCTGGTGGATAATGATATTTCACTATTGGTTCCTGAGTTCTCAGATCAATTTTCTTCTTATAACAGAATCGAAATCGAAGATCATCCGTATGATTAACTATGTTCAGCTGAGCAAGACGATTTAATTAGACCTTCGGCAACGTGCTGGTATGATTAAATCTTGTTTTGAAATATTGCACGCCGTCTCTTCTTTTAATCAAAAAAAAAAAAAAAACTCTGCATCAAATTTCCTAACTTTTGATCAAGCCTGTAAGTTCACCTCGAACCTCGAAAAATTTGCACTTCTTCAATTCACGTTCGGTTGGAAAATAACTCATATGTGGCTTTGTCGAATCTCGAATAACCGATTTTGAAGATTCAGCACTTTCGGAAATCGATTCACCCTCTGGTACTGAATGAGATGATGATTCAGGAACTGATTGGACAGTTGGTTGTTCCTGAATATTTTCAAACGTTTGTTCTACCTCATCTTCCGAAGAATCTGACTCAGTGATTGGTGCATCAAAATCATATGATTGAGCCGGTTGTCTCTGAATAGTTTCAGGTTCTCTTTCAGGCGCCGGTTCTTGATTCGGGTTTTCCATATAAACCTCATCCGGCCCTGGAACCTCTACATCCATTTTTACATCATCAGGATCATCAACTGATCTATTATCTTTATCAATTGGATTAATCAAACTTTGCAGATACGTGAGATTGATATTTGAGTAATCAACTGCAATCGGTCTCGGTTGACCTTGAATATCAAGAAAATAATCCAAAGCAATATTTTCATTGATATCTAAACTTTGTACATTTGCTGGTTCTGGGGGAGGAGTTACATTTGTTTCTAACTCCTTGGGATCAACCTCCCCCGAAACAATGGTAACTGACTCCAACTCTAACAACCTAGACTGAAGATATGTCACTTGAAGCTCTGATACCAGTTGTGAGTGCCCCTAGCTATAGATCTAAGTGATTGATGACAGCGATTGAATGGCGGAAACAAACAATCGCACTAAACAAATGTAAACACAAACCGAAACACGTATATATTGATAATATGAATTTGTATTTATGAACGTAACCTATTAGCTTGATTACAAAGATGCAATTTTGACAAATGGTGCTAGGGTTTCGTCAACCCTAGCCTGAAACCCGTAGGTTTGTATTTATACTAAACCAAAACCGGCAGACATGCGACACTTGACTAGTGAAGCATGTGGCCGCCTTCATGCGTCACTTACCTAAGTGTCGCTATGCGTCACTAAGGCAAGTGTCGCCTACTACTAAACTTAAGTGTCGCTAAGTACAAAAATAACTTTTCTATTACAATTAACGAACGACACTTACAACTCGATAGACCAACTGTCTGACACACTAAATGTACCAACAACTTTTTAATTAGTTACTTAGATAAAAAAAAGTTTACTACAATTTAACGTAGTTGAACTAATATTATAAAGTAACATTATTTCTTTCATCGTGTATATTATATATGAATTTTTAAAATAATGAACTTGCATAAGTGTATGTCAAATTATTTTATGAATGTATTAAGAAAAACTAATTACCATCTAAACTTATAGATTTGAATGATGCGGTAAAATATATTTACCAAGGAAACAAAATGACTACACGTAGGATATTTATTTAGATGTCAAATAAATCAGTATGATATTAAATAAAATAAATTAATTCTTACAAAAAATAGTGTAATAGGGATAATTATTGACTTAAATATAGTAGGATACTATTAAATGAAAATGAAATTATATGTTAAAAAAATATGGATTTTTTTGTTGACTTTCTAAAACTAATAAGTTGTGATTGGGGAAATAAATTTCATACTAAAAATAAGAGATTCACGATGAGGTGTCATATAATTTAAGAAAGTTTATGAAAGATTGACACGTAAGCGAAAATCTTAGGTGGCGAAAGGAGAAGCATGCCACATAGATAAAAAGGCTTCTCTATTAGTATATGTAGAGATTAGTTAGATATTTGTTTCCTCTTTGATGAGAATTTGCAATAAGGTGATATATGATCAAATGAGAGTTGATATGGATAAGATATCAATTTACAAAGTAAAACATTTAATGTGTAATATGGGCGTTGACTTTGAACTTTATCCCACATTGATGAGTGAAGAAAACCTAAATAGAAAAATCAAGTTATAAATAATAAAGAAGGAGAACCTTTTCGTTGGACCTCATAGTTTGGTGGGTTTGAGTTTTGACCCATATCGGTGGGTGAATAAAACCTAGTTAGAGTGATCAAGTTAAAAATAGAGGTGTCTAGACTCTTTTATTTTTGAATTGACTCTTGACAATTCTATTTATCTAGGTTTAGTTCATCTAGTGATGTAGACAAAACTCAAACCCACAAAACTTAGGTTAAAAAATATTTGAACTTTATTGAAAATAAAGCATAAGATAAACAATATGGACAAATCGTCGAGAAAAATAAATCATGTCCTCTCTGTAAAAAATTTCTGCTATAGACACGACGAAATCTTATAAGTGACTAAATTTTGTAAGTATTAACTTATCACTTAATTATTTTGTCAACTAGTATTTGATTAGAAGAGTTTGACATCACTCACCACTAAGGATTACATTACAAAAGAGTTTAGTGTATTTCTATAACAACAAGGATATATTTTTTATTGATATAGCGCGTGTGCGGAAGCAAAGATTCAACCCAAAAAATAATCAACCAAATAATAAAGTAACAAAGCAAGTAAAGAACACAAACGATTTACGTGGAAACCCCCAATTTAATGAGAGAAAAAACCACGGGCGACGACCACGAACAATCCACTATAATAATAAAGAGTACAAAACCTTCAATGGTATTTAGGCCAATTGAAGTATAAACGAGAATTGAATAATTCTCAACAACTACTCTTAAACTAAAATTGCTATGGGAATTAAAATAGCAGAAAAGAAAATCGTACGATCGAATGTAAACGTGGGATTGAAATTGGCAGGAAACAAGTTGTACGCTTGTATGTATTGTATATGGGTATTAATGACCATGCATGATGTCCATATATATAGATAAGATGGGTAGGACATTATATGTAGGCAGGAAGCCAGCGTAGGGAACAAGGATGCAATCTTTCAATTTAGGTAATTAAGTATCCTAAATTAACTCCAATCCCTTTTGCTTTTGGGACACGTTTCCAACAATCTCCACCTTGAACCAAAAGCCATAACGCCTTATTGTAGTCATCGCCGCACCCCGAAGGGTATTAAACACCAATGACACCAACTAAGTTCAAGCAATGTTTGAACTTAGTGGTCGGGAGAACTTTAGTCAACATATCAGCAGGATTATCGTTGGTATGAATTTTATCAACAATCACTTCTCCTTTCTCAACAATACCTCGAATAAAATGATGTCTTATCTCAATATGTTTGGTCTTGGAATGAAACTTGTTGTTCTTAGTTAAGTGCACGACACTTTGATTATCACAATAAACAACAAGTACATCTTGAGATAGACCAAGCTCATTCACCATTCCTCGGAGCCATTTAGCTTCTTTCACTCCCTCGGTAGTAGAAATATATTCCGCTTCAGTGGTTGACAAGGCTGCAATAGCTTGCAAAGATGAATACCAACTGATAGCAGAACCACAATGAGAGAATATATATGAAGAAAGACACTTCCTTTTATCGAGGTCACCTCCATAATCGGAATCAACATAACCTACAACTCCGTTTGAACTAGCACGGCTCTTATTAAATGATAATCCAATACTACTAGACTCTTTCAAGTAACGAAGTATCCATTTAACAACTTCCCAATGTGCCTTACCCGGATTACGCATGTATCTACTTACCACACTAACGGAATGCGCCAAATCAGGTCGAGTGCATACCATGGCGTACATCAAACTACCAACTACACTAGAATATGGGATAAGAGACATATGCTTCTTGTCTTCCTCGTATACAGGACATTGATCGGATGACAACTTAAAATGTGTTGCTAACGGAGTAGCAACAGGTTTACAATTACTCATGTTAAACCTTTCGAGAACTTTCAAAATATAATCAGTTTGAGATAAAGTAAGTTTACCCGCTTTACAATCTCGTTGAATTTCCATGCCTAAAATCTTCTTAGCAGCTCCCAAATCTTTCATCCTAAATTCGCTACAAAGTTGACTTTTCAACTCCATGATGTGGACTTTATTATGTGTCGCAAGTAACATATCATCCACGTAAAGTACCAAATAAAGAAAAGATCCATCCGGGAATTTTCGGAGATAGACACACTCATCATAGCTACAATGATCATAGCCATGACTAATCATGAAAGAGTCAAACCTTTTATACCATTGTCGAGGCGATTGCTTTAAACCGTAGAGTGACTTTTTCAATTTGCAAACATAGTCTTCTTTTTCGGGAACTTCAAAACCCTCGGGTTGCGGGATGTAAATTTCTTCTTCAAGATGACCATGAAGAAAAGCAGTTTTCACGTCCATCTGTTCCAACTCTAAATCTTGCAAAGCAACAATAGAACGTAAAAGTCTAATAGAAGTGTGACGAACAACGGGGGAGAATACCTCATTAAAATCAATTCCCTCACATTGATCAAAACCACAACCTACAAATCGTGCTTTGTACCTCTTACTTTCAACCCCGAGAATTCCATCTTTAATTCTATATAATTTGCAGCAGCAAAGGCATAGGCAACTAAGTCACATTCATAATCTTCAAGTCTCGGAGGTCTATTAATTTGCCGCCTTTCATGATCCCGAGCCAAGAGATACTCGGTTTGAGGCTGACTTTGTGGACTAGTAGGTACGGTGCCATCAACTTGGTTTTCAACATCAACTTCAAACTCCACCTTACCCTTTGTACTATCATCACTAGTACCAGAATCTTGAGACAACGTGTGATCTTCAGATGGATTCAAGATAACGTCTTCATTAAAGGTTACATCTCTACTATGGATGATCTTACGATACTTAGGATCGGGGCACCAAACATGATAACCTTTAACCCCGGACCGTAACCAAAGAAAACACATTTAATGGCACGAGGAGCTAACTTTCCCTCATTTACATGAACATAAACAGGACATCCAAAAATTCTAAGATGTGAATAATCAACAGAATTACCTGACCATAATATTTCCGGAATATTGCCATCAAGAGACTTGTGTGGAGTACGGTTGATCAAATAGGTTGCGGTGGTTGCAGCTTCAACCCAAAAATTCTTCTTCAGTTTGGCATGAGAAAGCATACATCGTACTTTCTCCATTATGGTCCTATTCATTCTTTCTGCAACGCCGTTTTGTTGCGGTGTCCTAACAAGTGTGTGGTGTCGAGCAATGCCTTCTTTTCGACATAAAGCATTGAAATTTTCACCACAAAACTCAAGACCATTGCCGGTCCTCAACTTCTTGATCTTTCTTTCAGTTTGGTTCTCAATCAAGACTTTCCACTCGTTAATAGTGGGAAACACCTCATCCTTGTGCTTCAAGAAAAACGCCCAGACTTTACGAGAAAGTCATCAATAATAGTTAACATATATTGTTTACCTCCTTTAGAGGTAACATGAGATGGCCCCCATAGATCCGAATGGATGTAGTCAAGAGTACCTTTCGTTCTATGGATACCGGAAGAAAAGCTGACCTTTTTCTGCTTGCCAAATACACAATGTTCACAGAACTCAAGGTTGCACGGATTCTTAAGAAGACCCTTCTTAGCTAGAATATTCATGTCTTTCTCGCCCATGTGACCTAAGCGATAATGCCAAAGCTTAGAATCATCCGAGTGAGACTTTGATGTGGCAACTGTAGCAGTACCAACAATTGTAGTTCCTTGCAGTACATATAAACCAAGTGATTGAATTGCCTTCATCGACACCAAAGCTCCTTTGAATATTTTCATAACTTCATCTTGCCCCGAGTACTTATATCCATTAGCTTCGAGAGTGCTTAGAGATAAAAGATTTCTTTTTAGATTAGGAACATGTCGAACCCCAGTGACGGTCCTAACAACACCATCGTGCATCTTGATCCGAATATTACCCTTCCCAATAACTGGAGAAACAGTATGATTCCCCATATACACGTTGCCACCATTAAAAGATTCATAAGTAGCAAACCAATTTCGATGGGGAGTCATGTAGAAGGTACAATCGGAGTTAATTATCCAATCATCTTTGGATCTTTCAGTGTCAATAGCCAAATAAACATCACCATCAGACTCCACCTCAGCAACAGCTACCTCGGCGGATTTATCAGGTTTCTTGTCATTATTCCTTTTACCTTCTCTCTCTAACTTGTTCTTCAACTTGTAACAATCAGAAACAATGTGTCCAACTTTCTTGCAATACTTGCAAGTCTTGTTTGAATATTTTCCACGAGATTGTGATCGATGTTTCTTATTGTTATTACTACCCTCGCCTCGTTCATAATTTCGGCCTCTTGTAACCAATCCTTCACCACTTTCCGGTTCGGCATCATCATCATACTTTTTCTTGGACAACAAGGCAGACTTAACATCATCAAACGATAATGTATCACGGTTACCATACAACATGATTTCCTTGAAGTGTTTGTAAGATGTGGGCAAAAAGATAACCAATAATACCGCCTTATCCTCATCATCAATATCAACATCTAGATTTTCCAAGTCAATGAGAATACTATTAAATTCATCTAGATGATCTTGAATGGGTGTGCCCGGCTTCATACGAAAAGTGTAGAGACGATCTTTCAAACGAAGCTTGTTTGCAAGACTCTTTGTCATGTAGAGAGATTCCAACTTAAGCCATAAACTAGCCGCAGTTTTCTCATGCATAACCTCTCGGAGAACTTCTCGAGTTAGAAAAAGTTGGATTGTGGCGAGATCTTTCTCATCTAATTCTTCCCAATCGGCATCCGACATGCCTGCCGGTTTGTGAGCCAGACCCCTAAGGGATTTCTTGTACCCGTGATGCGTTAGTATCGCTTGCATGTGAACTTTCCAAATAGCAAACTAATCTTTCCATCAAACTTATCAATATCAAATTTGGTGACTATTTTACGTGGCTCTGATACCACTTGTTAGATATAGCGCGTGTGCGGAAGCAAAGATTCAACCTGAAAAATAATCAACCAAATAATAAAGTAACGAAGCAAGTAAAGAACACAAACGATTTACGTGGAAACCCCCAATTTAATGGGAGAAAAAACCACGAGTGACGACCATGAACAATCCACTATAATAATAAAGAGTACAAAACCTTCAATGGTATTTAGGCCAATTGAAGTATAAACGAGAATTGAATAATTCTCAAGAACTACTCTTGAGACAACGTGTGATTTTCAGATGGATTCAAGATAACGTCTTTACTAAAGGTTACATCTCTACTATGGATGATCTTACGATACTTAGGATCGGGGCACCAAACACGATAACCTTTAACCCCGCATCCGTAACCCAAGAAAACACATTTAACAGCACGAGGAGCTAACTTTCCCTCATTTACATGAACATAAACAGGACATCCAAAAATTCTAAGATGTGAATAATCAACAGAATTACCTGACCATAATATTTCAGGAATATTGCCATCAAGAGACTTGTGTGGAGTATGGTTCATCAAATAGGTTGCGATGGTTGCAACTTCAACCAAAAAATCCTTCTTCAGTTTGGCATGAGAAAGCATACATCGTACTTTCTCCATTATGGTCCTATTCATTCTTTCTGCAACACCGCTTTTTTGCGATGTCCTAACAAGTGTGTGGTGTCGGGCAATGCCTTCTTTTCGACATAAAGCATTAAAATTTTCACCACAAAACTCAAGACTATTGTCGGTCCTCAACTTCTTGATCTTTCTTTCAGTTTGGTTCTCAATCAAGACTTTCCACTCCTTAAAAGTGGGAAACACCTCATCCTTTTGCTTCAAGAAAAACGCCCAGACTTTACTAGAAAAGTCATCAATAATAGTCAAAATATATCGTTTATCTCCTCTAGAGGTAACAGGAGATGGCCCCTATAGATCTGAATGGATGTAGTTAAGAATAACTTATTTACTCAAAACAAGACAACTTACCACTATGGGTGTTCAAAATAGTTCGAAACCGGAAAACCGAGCCGAAAATCGGTTGAATCGAACCGATTTTTGGTTAACCGAACCGAGTTTTTTTCGTTTGTCGGGTTCGGTTAATCGAACTGAAATTTTTTCGGGTTTTGGTTTCGGTTCATGTTTTTGAGATAGACGTGATAAACAGTTTACCGAAAAAAATGAAAACTTTATATATACCTTATAATATATGTATATATATATATTGTATATGTTATATTATATATATATATATTAATATATATATATATATATATATATATATATATGTGAGTCCCTAATCACTATTATGTTAGTGATTATGAATCGTTAACAGTGAGT
Source organism: Pseudognaphalium luteoalbum (assembly GCA_963422505.1). Lineage (NCBI taxonomy): Eukaryota > Viridiplantae > Streptophyta > Magnoliopsida > Asterales > Asteraceae > Pseudognaphalium > Pseudognaphalium luteoalbum. The sequence goes on along the minus strand of OY730193.1, from coordinate 109,680,698 downwards.
TAATTGTAGAAAGGGGGGTTGAATACAATTAAAAACTTTTCTGTTTTAATGTGTTAGCTTGTTTAGCAAGTTTTTAACCGTATTAAAGTGACAGCAACATGAACACAAATATATAAGTAAGATAAGCAGTTCAGTTGCTGATGCAATACTAGCTGAAAGATAAATTCTTTTATTGATAAAATTTATCTATTGTTGATTGCGGAATAGATTAGCCAAAGCTAATCTAAATCAAACAATACATCTCTTACAAAAGGAGATGAGCAGTAGTGGACAAACACGCTAACTTGCTCACTCGCTGAAGTGGACTAATAGTGGACAAACACGCTACTAGTTCACTCGCTGGTGTTGTTTGTATCTTAGACAAACTAGTTACTGACAAACAAGTAACAATACAAACAATCGACACGAAATGAAGTACAACATACTACGCTATTTATAGACGCTGAAATCCTTAATTTCCAGATCTGGAAGGACACGTGTCGCTGCTTGATTGGTGAGGTAGTTGAGATGTGATACATCATGGTTCGACATTCTGTCTTGGGAAATATCACCTTGTACCATAAACCAATCAGATGCTTCCACGTTACTCTTTTCAAGTTACGAGGAACACGTGCTGCGCCGTAATAACGCCGAATGTCAACTCCTTATTTAATGCGGCATTTAATGCTGCAGTCACTGATAGAAACGTCAATTCTCCTCATTCTCGTTGCGAGCTAACATGCCCTAAAGAATGACTTGAAAAGCTAATCTTCAGTGACTTCTTTTATTCAGCAGAAGAGAGAACTCAAGAAGACTTGGAGACTCTCGCTGATAGATGAGTATCAGCGACACACATAGTTGAGTCTTTGATCTTTATAAATTCTTCATCTACTGGTTGAAGAGATAGAATAAGCGATCATAAACTTCAGCAACAGGAGCTTGACTTGGAATCATTTTCTTCATGGAGAGTTCTTTATTGAGAAAGACAGAGACTGTGAATATGAGGCATGATCAGTGACTTCACATTATCAGCGATTAATGACTTTAACGATTTCCTATATATTCTCCCCCTTAATCCTTGTGATCAGTGACCATTTGAGTTCAGCGATCAGTGACTCAACAATCTCCCCCTAAATGGTTTAAGTCAAAGCTCCCTCAGACAAACTTGTTGCAGGAAAGTTTTAGTCTCTGATGATAAGTTGGTTGCTCAGAGACTTGTACTTGTAGATTTTCTGTGTCAAGCCTCATTTATATGATTAAATAAATATTTACAAGAGACTAACTATTACAAAAGATCAAATTTATTTATCTCTCCACATCTCCTCCTCTTTCACTATGCCAAGCTCAGCTTCAAGTTCATACTTGTCTTTGGAGGGCAGGTATCTGAATTTTCTTGCCAAGGCTTCATCGAGAATAGCTTTTCTGATATTTGAATTTGTAGGAAGCATGCTAGCTGACCTGATTAGGTGTATGAGTTTTTCTTGATCAACCTTCTCAAGTTCAGCTTCTCTCTGAAACCTAAGGGCACCATTTAAGTCCCTGTATACCAGACCCTTCTCCCCCTCAATGACTTCATGTCCTTCAAGCTTTGGCACACCAGCAGGGATAGACAGATTTAACCTTGAAGTGTTGGGGATTCGATAGATGCTGCTAGTGCCTGACCTATACCTTGGGCTTGGTGGCTGAACAATCTCTTCACCATATGTGACAGTATCTTCTGGTCTGAGAAGTTATAACGACACCATCTTCTGATATAGCCTATCAATCTCTTTCAGGACATCAGCTTTAGCTGCACTTGTAGAGTGGCTGATAGCAAGCCTGATTTCATTCCATTCTTCTCTGTGCAGCTTGCATACTTGATCAAGTAGCATGGCTTGAGTCTCTGAAACTCTTTGAATGAGTAGCTGAGGTTGAGATTGATTCTTAGACTTCTTCAATTTTACCTTGGTAATAGGTGCAGGGTTTGATCTCCCTGTCATACGGGCATCAAACCTTTTTCTATCTATCTCATCCCATTTTCTATCCACTGCTGTTTTGACAGCTCCCCTTTCTTTTTAGAGCTCTTGCTAGCTGATGTTTTTAGTTTCTGTTGCTCTAGCTCACTCTCTTCTATTTCAGCAAGTACCCTGGCAATTGCAGCATTAGACTCTTCTTGATCTTGCTTTTGTTTAAGCAGTCTGGCCCTTTCATTAGCATCTTTAGAGCTCAATTCCAGTAGGTACGCTCGATCAGCATCAGATTGCTCTCTCAACAACCTTTTCCTTTCTTGTTCCTCTCTTAACTCAGCCGGAAAGGTTATTTTCATTATCATCTCCTGCTCCCTGTCCTGTCTTGCCTTTACTTTTCTAGCAATTAGCTGTTCTTTAGTTTCATCAAGACAGAGGCTTTCTGAGGCTGAGTCAGATGAAAGGCATGCTGTAGGGGAAGTGTCTGAAGTGGTAGTATTGGAGAGAGTTGCTGTGGAGATTGGTGTTATTGTTGCTGGGGTTGGTGTGGTTATTTTGGTTGTTTGGGTAGTTGTAGTTGTAGTTGCTGTGGGTGAGGGTAGGTTTTGGGTTGCTGGTGTAGATGAAGGTACAGTTACCTCAGATATGACAATATGTGATTGAGGGTCACTGACCTGTTGTTTCTTTGATGGAGGAGTAGATGCAGGAGAGGTGTCACCGGTCCTTTTCCTTTTAATGACAGATGATATGGGTTGCTGATCCTTCATATTTACATCATCTTCATCTTCACTTTCTGAGCCCTGACCATTTCCATGACCACCTCCCTGACCATCATCATTGTTGTCATCATCATCATCAGCATCATGCATGATGGTATCATCTTCCTCATCATCAGATACATCATCTACCACCTCCCTGTTCAATCATTCCCAGCGAGCCAATTCATGACTCATTGAGGTACCCTCTACCATAGCAGCCTCATCCACTGCCCACTGCTGTACCAGCCCATTATAATTCCTGAGCTCTTCAGCACTGAACTCAGGGAAGCATTCAGTGACATCCACCATGTCAGTAGCCATCTCCATATCAACCCAATGCAGTTCAGCAACTGCAAGGGCTTCCAACTCAGGTTGCTCAGCGATTGGGCGAAGTGCATAAGTGTTGAGCACAATGTCCCTGTGAGCTTTGTTTGACAGCGGATCAGTCATTTGAAGGGGCATCTCAGGATCAGAGACTGAGACAGAAATGTCATCTTCTTCTTCACTCTCCCCCTGACTGGTTCGCTCAAACTGATCTACTGCCCTAAGAATCTGTTCAGTGAAGTTAGCATTTTCCTCTCGCAGGGCAGCGACCTCAGCTCTAGTCTGTGTAAGCTGTGAAACAACCTATGGAAGCACCTTGATAACTCTGTCAGTGTTGAAAAGATAGTTGGATACAGAGATAGCCAAGTCATTTTGGTTGGTGGTGAGCTGGGCAATGGCAGTGGCATGAGTGGTAAAGTTTGTGGTGGAGGTGGAGGCTAGCTCAGTGACTGCATGGTTTATTGCAACACTAGCCTCAGCTACTGTTTGCACTCTCTCACTGACTGATGTACTCCATGGTTCAATGGAGTTATAGACATCAGTGAGAGCAGTGACGGCTTTCTGGAGGACAGAGACATTGCCTATAAGTGCCTCACGGTCAGCAGTGAGCATCTTAATTTGGGTTTGAGATAAGGTAATGTATTCCATCAGTCGCTAATCTGATGTGGAGTGGGTGGAGGTATGTGGGGGGTATAGTGGGAGTAGGTGTAGAGTGGACTGCCTGGTCAGTGGGTGTGGTCTGACCAGCAGCAGTGACTTGAATGTTGTCACTGTAGAAAGAGGTGGGAGATAGCTCTCTGATAGGAGAGTTAGATGTGGGTAGAGGAATGGGTTGGGTGTCTTCTAAGGTGTCCATGGGCATGATTTCCTCATCATCAGCTTGTGATTTAGCTGATGGTTCATTGGAAATAGAAGTAGCGACCTATATCTCACCATGGGTCAGTGGTGAGACATTGACAGCCGGTGCAGTGATAGATGAGAGATGGCCCGGGTCTATAGCCAGCGGTGTGACATCAGCAATGAGTGTGTTATCACCCACTGATGTCACTAGCCCTTTGAGTGAAATGTCACCCTTTTGTGAGGATGACAAGTGGCTGGGTTGACTCAATCTGAGGGTGTGGGATGCACCCGAATCACTGCTAACAGTGGTTTGATCCACTGCAGCTGTCTGTAATTTTCCCTTTTTAGAGTCACTGGACTTTCGGGAGTCCAGTGAAGCAGGTAAAGTTGAAGGTTTAGCAGTGGTGCCCTCAGCAACTGAACGTACAGTCACTGATTCACCACTGGCATCCATAGATGTCTTCTTTTTGCTATGTCCCTGATCCTTTAATGTCAGGGACCCTAATTTGGATTTTTTCTTGGGAGCAGTTGGTGGTTTCTTGATTGGTGGTTGACCAACAGTAGTCACTGGGGGTGTGGTCAGTGACGTGGTTGATGGGGGGGCAGCAACTGACATATGTACAGAAGTTACAGGCTGGGGTGCAAGTATCCCCGGGTGTTTCATAAAAGCAGGTAACACCGCAGTCGCTGGTTTGGCAAAGATTTGAGATCCTACCAGGGTCGGCTCAAAACCTTGAAAAGGTACCCTATCATAGGCATCAAACTGATCCCTGAAGATCAGTGAGAGAAACCTAGGGTAGGGTACATATTTGGTCCTGGCAGGCTCAGCGACTTTGGTGATCAGTTCATTGAAGATCACACTTGCATAGTCAACTCGTAGAGAGTTGACCAGTGACCAACTGATCTGGGCCTTCAGGGAGCTGAATTGATCATAGCTCCCTGATTTTGTACCCAAAGATTGAATGAAATTGGTGAAAATGGCATTCCAATCACCATCCATTTTAGTTTTGTGGACCGTAGAGTACTTACGGTTGCCACTGCTATCGACTGAGTATTTACACTCAATCTCAGTAAGATCGACGAGGCCTTGTTTGGCTACGTCGCTCTCTGGCAGCGACTCGTACGACTCATAGGTCGGGATATGTAAAATGGACCGGATGGTGTTGGCAGTTATGGTGATGGGATGGGTACCATTGTCGATAAAACCCTGGAGTTGTGAAACACCAGAGACGACAGAGTGAGTGTAGGTATACCAGAACTCACTGAGCCATTCTGGGTTCATTTCCCCAGGAGACAAGGTAAGAGGAGGGAGGATAAAGTGATTTTTTAGAAAGTTTATCACCTCCGCATACTCTGGTTTAGGGCAGGTTACATTTCCCAAATAGTTAGATTTGGGAACTGTAACAACAAGCGTCTCACTGACCGCAGAGGCTCGAAGAGCTTTAATCTCTGGGGTCAGTGTGTAAGCATTGTTGAAAAACTTAGTTCTAGCCATTTTTAAGAAAATAAAGAAGAAGATTTAGAATTTAGAATTTTTGCAGAGAAAATGAAAAAGATGAAGTTTTGAAATCAAGAAAGCGTAAAAGTGAAAGTGAAAAAGTTTCGCTGCTTATATACGGTTGCTGAGATACAAAACATGTGGTCAAAAAGCGTATGTACGTGGTCAAAAGGTGGTGGTTGATGGTAGGGGAGTAGGGTGATGATGGTGGTGAGTGGTAACATTAAATGGTGATGGGAGTGGTACGCCGGAAAGGTATACGAGGTGTCAGAAAAAGTGTACCTTTTCGAGGTCCCATGAGATATTTAATAAAGCATTTATTAGGAATATAAATCGTTAAAAATTAAATACAAAATGTATTAAATGTAAAGGAATATATGTCGAAATAAATGCCATATTAAATAAGAAGAAACTTTGCTGATACATTACGTCTCAGCGAGATGAAAATAAGTTATATCTTAAAATAAAATAAATATTATGTCTCATATTTGATTTCGCTGATCAAATTACAACTTAGAATACTAATTTAATCAGCTAGCCAAATTTTGAAGCATAAAACATATTTTATTTAGGTGATATAAAGAATTTTCATGTGTATTTACAAGATATATAATTTATTGATCATAACTATGCTAACTTATTATTCTTGCTGATTATATCAGTGAGAATAATAGGCCAGCGAGTTAGAACTATAAGCCATATATTCTGTAAATACCTTTTATTCATCAATCAGGTTTTAATCATTTAAGTTCAACATTCCCAACTCGCTGATGAGAAAGGTGAATCTTTTCTCATCTAAAGGTTTTGTAAATATATCAGCGAGTTGGTAATCAGTTGGAATGAAATGCAGTTCAATGTCACCTTTCATGACGTGGTCCCTGATGAAATGATATCTGACATCAATGTGCTTTGTCCTTGAGTGCATCACAGGATTATTTGCTATGGTAATAGCACTTTGACTGTCACAATAAATTGGAACATTGCCAAAGTCAAAACCATAGTCAGCGAGTTGATTCCTCATCCACAGAATTTGAGCAGTGCAAGCTCCAGCAGCGACATATTCAGCCTCAGCAGTAGAAGTTGAGACAGAATTTTGTTTCTTGCTTAACCAGCTTACAAGCTTTTCTCCAAGAAACTGACAGCTACCAGAGGTACTCTTTCTATCCATTTTGCATCCAGCATGATCAGAATCTGAATATCCCTTTAGTGAGAAATCTGAACCAGATGGGTACCAGAGACCAAGATTTGGTGTACCCTTTAGATATCTGAATATTCTTTTGACAACGAGTAAATGAGATTCCTTTGGATCAGCTTGATACCTAGCACATAGACAAGTAGCAAACATAATGTCTGGTCTACTAGCAGTTAAATACAGCAGTGACCCGATCATTCCTCTGTAAGCAGTGATGTTTACAGATTTACCATCAGGGTCAGCATGTAATTTTACTGCAGATGACATTGGTGTAGCAAGGGATGAGCAGTTAGTGAATTCAAATTTCTTTAATAAATCTTTAACATATTTTCCTTGATTTATAAAAATACCAGTCTTGGTTTGCTTTATTTGCAGACCAAGGAAAAATGTTAGTTCACCCATCATGCTCATTTCATAACTTTTAGTCATGAGGTCACTGAATTCCTTGCACAAGTCATTGTTAGTAGACCCAAATATGATATCATCAACATAAATTTGGACCAATATGACATCTCTCTTATCCTTTTTGATAAATAAGGTGCTGTCGATTTTGCCTCTGACATACCCACATTTAGTTAAGAAAGAAGAGAGAGTGTCATACCAAGCTCTAGGAGCTTGTTTTAGTCCATACAAAGCTTTTTCCAGCTTATGGACATAACCTGGATGCTTGGGATCAGTGAATCCGGGTGGTTGCTTGACATACACTTCTTCCTGCTGCTTTCCATTCAAGAAGGCACTTTTCACATCCATTTGGTATACCTTGAACTTCTTGTGAGCTGCATATGCTAAGAACAACCTGATTGCTTCAAGCCTAGCAACTGGTGCAAAGGTTTCATCGTAGTCAATTCCTTCTTGCTGACAGTAACCTTGTGCAACCAGTCTGGCTTTATTTCTTATCACAACACCATCAGCATCCATCTTGTTTCTGAACACCCATCTTGTTCCAATCACAGATTTCCCAGCTACTTGAGGTACTAACTTCCACACTTTATTTCTTTCAAACTGAGATAGCTCATCTTGCATGGCAGCTATCCAGTGATGATCAGTGAGTGCCTCATCAATCTTTTTGGGTTCCATCAGTGACACAAAGCTTACAAACAAATAAAAGTTAGCAGTTGCTGATCTAGTCTGGACTTTGGATTTTGGATCACCAATAATCAATTGATTATCAATATGTCTAGTCCATTTAGTCACTCGCTGAGGTTCAGCAGTGACTTGATTATCCAGAGATGATCCACCAGACACATCAGCATTAGAAGCATGATTAATGTTTAAGCTTTGATTTAGACAGTGAGTGTTATCATTTTGATGCAGATGATGAGATGATGATGATGATGGGATGTCAATAGGCAAATATGAAGTTCCTGAATCATTCTTAGCTAAAGTAGAGCCAAAAGTGCCTTCAGGGACATCATCTTCCCTTTCAGAATCTGATATATGAATCTCATGCTTGTCATCACTGATTGTGTTAAAAATAAGATTTTCATAGTCTTTTGGATCAGTGAGTGATTTATCATAAGATTCATCAAAGGTAACATCCATTGATTCTTCAATACATTCTCTTCTTTTATTATAAACCCTGAAAGCTTTTGAAATGATTGAATAACCAACAAATATACCTTCATCAGCTTTGGGATCAAACTTTCCTAAGTGATCTCTTTTGTTTAAGACATAGCAGGTACTCCCCCTTAGCACTTCATAGGCTGTCTTATCATGTCTCTTGACAATCAGAGACCTATTCTGAGTGTAGCAGGCAGTATTGACTGCTTCAGCCCAGAAATGGGTCTTAAGACCAGCATCTATGAGCATTGACCTTGCTGATTCAATCAAGGTTCTATTTCTCCTCTCTGCAACACCATTTTGTTGAGGTGTTCTTGGTGCAGAGAAGTTTTGAGAAATACCTTTTGAATCACAAAAACTTTCAAGGTCAATATTTCTAAATTCAGTGCCATTATCACTTCTTAAATGTTTAACTGAACAATCATTTAAGTTTTCCATCTTTTTGATAAAGGATATGATTTCCTGTGTTGCATCACTTTTGGCTTTGAGAAAGAATACCCAGGTGTATCTGGAGTATTCATCCACAATTACCAAGCAATACCTTTTACCACCAAGACTGGGAGAACTCACTGGACCAAACAGATCCATATGCATCAGTTGAAAATATTCTGTCACTGAAGATGTTTGTTTGCTTTTGAATGAAGAGCTGTGATGCTTTCCCTTCTCACATGCTGAACATAGCTTGTCTTTGTCATAAGCTAGCTTTGGAAGACCATTTACTAAGTCATTCTTGCTGAGCTTGCTGATGGCCTTGAAGTTCAAGTGAGAGAGACACTTATGCCATAACCATTTTTCTTCTGAAACGGTTCTGGAATAAAAGCATATTCCTGATTGTGCTGAGTCCATATTGACTACATATGTATTGCCTTTTCTTTGAGCAGCCAGGACAGCGCTTCCATTCTTGTTGTAAACAACTCCAGCTTCATGATCAAACAGCACTTTATTTTTGGCATCACAGAACTGACTAATGCTTAATAAATTATGCTTCAGTCCTTCAACATATGCCACCTTCTTAAACATAACATTACCATTGGTCAAGACCCCATACCCTCTGGTCTTACCAATGTTGTTATCACCAAACACTACATCAGGACCTCTTTCATCCTGGTAGTCACTGAGCAAGGACTTACATCCGGTCATATGTCTGGAACAACCACTATCCAGATACCAAATTGTCTCTCTGAGAATGCCCTGCATCACACACAAACAATTAGTTCAATTGATGAACCCATCCTGAGATGGGTTCATGGTGGTCAGCCTTTGGTTCAGGCTTCCACAGGCTTGCATCAATAGTATCTGAATGCTCACTGATTATTTGTGATTTTGAAGATGATGTAGCTGAACATTCAGATACCACATGCTGACATACTAGTGATGGTTGACTGAGTGAAACTTGTGATGATGAACAATCTGATGACACATGATGTCTACTTCCACATTTGTAACATTTTTTATTTGTGGACTTAGATTTCTTTGACTTATTGTTCACACAGGATGAAGACTTAGGAGTTCTCAGATTTACTACTTCATTTTGCTTCTTTGACTTCAAGTCACTGATGATGAGGTCATCAGTGACTGGAGTGTCAGAAGTGAAGTCGCTGATAGATTCTTGATCATCAGTGATAGTTTTGACAAGAGCAGTGCAAGAAGTTGATTCGTAAATTTCTAGTTTCTTTAGTTCATCAATACTTGCAGCAATATTATAACTATTAGTAACCTGTGAACTTCTCACAAAGTAATTTGGTTTAGGCTCACTGAAAGTTGACATTGGTTCAAAGACAAACTCTGAGAATGTTTCATCAGGATTGAATATTTGATCAACTTTGGTTGCATCAGCGAGAGCAGCAGCAGTTTCGTAATCACCTCCCAGAATAGCCTTAACTTGTTTTGTGATTTGATTACTTATGCACTGATTCACTTTTAATGCAGATCTACACCATGACTTCATCACTTCATTTAGTTGTGAAAATTTAGTTTCAAATTTTACTTTTTCTTGAATGCATTTATGATTTGCATGTATTTGTGCATCAAGATCAAGTGTAAGATTCTTTATTTTTAACAAATTTTCTTCTTGAAGTTGAAGTTTAGATGTTAAGTCACTGATCATACATTCTTGTCTTTTCTGAATGTCATGAGCATTTGATAAGTCAACTATCAAAGTTTCAAAGATTAAATCTTTTTCAGTAGCTGATGCTGACTTAAAACAATGTACCTTGTAGAGAGTCTCTGGATCCCAGCCAGATGCTGAACATTTATGTGCTACTTCTTTGATGTCTTCATGAAAAGCAGCATCATCAGCCATCAGGCAGTAATCCCTGTCCATACAGATCATAGCTTCTTCTTCATCAGATGATGAAGTTGAGTCAGAGTCGCTGATGGATCCTTCTTCAGCAATGAATCCTTTATTCTTTTTCTTTGACTTGGACAATTCCTTCAGCTTCTTGTACTTTGCTTTGTACTTGTTGTACTTGTCATTTCTGAAGCTGGGTTTTTGATCAGCGAAAGAATTGACAGCTCTGGACCGACATTCAGCTGCAAAATGGCCAGGTTTGCCACATTTGTAGCATTCACCTTTTGGTTTGAAGTCATCATTTGATGATGCACCAGCAGATCTGTTGAATCTGCTGTTCTTTCTGAAATTAGCAACCATCATGGCCATGTCTCTTTCCAACTTCTCTAGTCCTTCATCATAGCTTGCTTCTGACTGGTCTTCAGCGACACTGCCTTCTTCTTCTGCGATCAGCGACTTTGAGTTCATCTTGGTGAGCTTTGCTTTTTGCTTTTGGTCAACTTCATCAAGCTCAGCTACAAGGGCATTAGAAATCTTTTGTCCTCCTAGTGCAGCACGAATGTGCTCACTTTGATCAGCTAGCTTCTCAGATTGTTCCCAATTAAGTAAAATTCCATAAACTTGAGTTAGATTGAGAAAGTTATAATCATTTCTTTGTCTTATGCATGTTGCAATGGTTCCCCAGATTTTCCTAGGTAGTAATTCTAGAAATTTTCGACAACAAATCTCTGGTCCTTTCCTATATTTGCTTTTTCCATTTTATTAATTAAAGCTTGATATCTAGTATAGGTAGATGCCAGTGATTCATTGGGTTCCATAGCAAACAATTCATATTGACGAGTTAGATTAACTTCTCTACAGCGAATTATATCAGGAGTTCCAATATAAATGTTTCTAAGAGTATCCCACATATGTTTTGCTGTAGTGCACAATCTAATGGACTCAAACACTTCATCAGGAAGTGCCATGCTTATGTAAAATTTTAGCTTGTTTATCTAGCCTTACCATACGTTTATCCTCATCTGACCACTGTTCCTCCCTTTTGGGCATAACCATTTCAGGTATAGCAGGAGTAGTTGCAGTAGCTGCAACTGCAGGAACAACAGTAGTTGGGGTGTATGGACCATCAGTAATTATTGCACAAAGACGATCATCAGCAAGATCTAAGAACATCATCATCCTGGACATCCAGGTTTCAATTCTAGATGGATCAAAAGCCGGTGGTTTGGTAGTGGAGCCATTTCCCTTCTGGTACTCAAAATCAACACAGCTGTATTTAACCGATTCCATTGCTGATCTGATTTAATTTTATTTAAACCAACTCTGCTCTGATACCAATTGTGAGTCCCTAATCACTATTATGTTAGTGATTATGAATCGTTAATAGTGAGTTAATTGTAGAAAGGGGGGTTGAATACAATTAAAAACTTTTCTGTTTTAATGTGTTAGCTTGTTTAGCAAGTTTTTAACCATATTAAAGTGACAGCAATATGAACACAAATATATAAGTAAGATAAGCAGTTCAGTTGCTGATGCAATACTAGCTGAAAGATAAATTCTTTTATTGATAAAATTTATCTATTGTTGATTGCGGAATAGATTAGCCAAAGCTAATCTAAATCAAACAATACAGCTCTTACAAAAGGAGATGAGCAGTAGTGGACAAACACGCTAACTTGCTCACTCGCTGAAGTGGACTAATAGTGGACAAACACGCTACTAGTTCACTCGCTGGTGTTGTTTGTATCTTAGACAAACTAGTTACTGACAAACAAGTAACAATACAAACAATCGACACGAAATGAAGTACAACATACTACGCTATTTATAGACACTGAAATCCTTAATTTCCAGATCTGGAAGGACACGTGTCGCTGCTTGATTGGTGAGGTAGTTGAGATGTGATACATCATGGTTCGACATTCTGTCTTGGGAAATATCACCTTGTACCATAAACCAATCAGATGCTTCCACGTTACTCTTTTCAAGTTACGAGGAACACGTGCTGCGCCGTAATAACGCCGAATGTCAACTCCTTATTTAATGCGGCATTTAATGCTGCAGTCACTGATAGAAACGTCAATTCTCCTCATTCTCGTTGCGAGCTAACATGCCCTAAAGAATGACTTGAAAAGCTAATCTTCAGTGACTTCTTTTATTCAGCAGAAGAGAGAACTCAAGAAGACTTGGAGACTCTCGCTGATAGATGAGTATCAGCGACACACATAGTTGAGTCTTTGATCTTTATAAATTCTTCATCTACTCGTTGAAGAGATAGAATAAGCGATCATAAACTTCAGCAACAGGAGCTTGACTTGGAATCATTTTCTTCATGGAGAGTTCTTTATTGAGAAGGACAGAGACTGTGAATATGAGGCATGATCAGTGACTTCACATTATCAGCGATTAATGACTTCAACGATTTCCTATATATTCTCCCCCTTAATCCTTGTGATCAGTGACCATTTGAGTTCAGCGATCAGTGACTCAACAATATATATATATATATATATATATATATATATATATATATATATATATTTATTTATTTATACTTGTATTTTGATAAAATCATTTATATTTCTTTTCCACTCATTTTAATGTAATTTACTAGCTTAATTTTGGCTTAATATGATAATTATTACTACTTAGGTCTAATTATATTTGAATGATTTATGTACGTATAAACTGTTAACCGAAAAAACCGAAAACTTTATGTATACCTTATAATATGTATATCTATATATATATATTGCATATATTATATTTATATATAGATATTTATACTTGTATTTTGATAAAATCATTTATATTTCTTTTTCACTCATTTTAATGTAATTTACTAGCTTAATTTTGGCTTAATATGATAATTATTACTACTTAGGTCTAATTATATTTGAATGATTTACGTAGGTATAACATAAATATACAATTATAAAGAGTAAAATTGTTATCGTTTGAAACTTTTATTGTCAAAATATTTTAAAAATAGTGAATACTTAATAATGAATGTATATTTGTGTGTTATTAATTGCTTTTTAAATAGTAAATGGTTAATTTGGTTAATCAATTAACTGAACCAAAAAATCAGTTAACCGATTACCGGTTAACTGAATTTTTCGGTTTCGGTTCAAAAATATATTGAACCGGGACTTCGGTTAACCGGTCTCCGATAACTGATTTTCGGTTAACCGTCCATGAACACCCCTACTTGCCACCACGAGTTTTCATAACAAAATATTCATAATTTTACTTGATCCAATTTTCATCAAAAACTTATTAATCACAATATCATCAAAGGATCAATTTCCATCAACCAAAATATGATATGTGACACCCGGTCAAAAAGAGCAAATTTCGCGCCCAATTTAAACCTCAAATACTTGTATTTAATACGTATAAATGCGAAAGTATTCAAATATTATACATATAAATAAATATATAACACAAAGGATTGTATAAAAATCTCATGTACACAAAATCTGAAAGAACTCGAAAGGTACTCAAACGGACGTTGGTGACAAAACTTTCTAAATAAAATATTATTGTTGAAAATAATATTTATTTACTCGGATAATATTTAAACACATTTGGGTTTATTTAAAATGTGTTCTACTTAAACTGAAACAACGTGAAAACTATCCGTAAAACGAAATAAAAACAAAGTTATATATATATATATATAACTCAACTAAAGTATTTTTATAAAATACTTCGATTGAAAGTATATTCGAATTTTTTTTTTACAAATTTATCATTTCGAAATATTATACTACTTCACGATCGGGTACACGAATACGGAGCCAAAATACCCATTAGTATCAATTATTGGAGCTGGTTTTATTCAACCAACTCCAATAATTTACACACACACCCGAACCATTCTATCTCTCTCTGGTTTCTCTCCTTCTCTCTCGATCATCATCATCAGAAGCAACAACAGCAGAGTAGCAACACCAGATTAGCAAGAGCAGCATCAACATAATCATCATCATCCTTCATTCTTCTTCATCATCAAGCTTCATCTCCATCATCATCATCTCGGCTCCATCTCTCTCTCGTAAGAACCACTCCCATCTTTCTTTAATTTCGTATTTAAAAAATGCTTAGATTCCCATGTTTTAGTGTTTACATAACAAAAATCTAGCTTAAAACCCCAATCAAAACATGTTTTGTGAATAAATTTCGTCATCTGAAGCTGAAAACGCACATAGCCGATAGGCTAAAAGTAGGCGATAGGTTAAAACTAGCCGATAGGCTAAACTTAGCCGTTTGGCTAAAAGTAGCCTATTGGCTAAAACTTAAAAGTTAAGAAACAATAACCGATCGCGTATTTTAGTTCGAATTTATTACAGGGGTGCGAATCACTGAACACAAGAGTTATACTTACGGATAAATATTCACAAAATAAATGAAATCTATATAATTGTATTATTTATACGAAACAAACACAGTTATACTTTTGAAATTATGATTTCAAACCGTCACCAACGGGTCGTACACGATCTCTAAACTTAAACAAACAAGTGAATACTTGCACAATTCGATTATTCAAACTGATTAATCTTTTACTCGTATAACCTCACGTGTTTAGGACACTAGAAGGTTACTATTGGGACGACACACATATCTTAGGATCATTAGCTCCTCAGGTGAGTTTCATAGCCCCACTTTTAAACTGTTTTTACTGTTTTTGGGGTGAGAATGCATGCACACTATTTTCATGAAACTTGTTTTATGAAAACAACTAATGTAATTGTTCTACAACTATTTACTCTATACAATATACAAGAATACTAGAAACTTTCATTAAACTTATAACTGGATAAGTTTCACATACAAGGACTATTTAAGTTATAGGAAGCCTCGTAGCTCCTACATAGAACTATAAGAACATTAGATTGCCCTAAACTATGGTGCAAGGATACAAGGAAACAATAGATTGCCTACTAGGGATACAAGAATACTTGGGGTTAGAATACAAGAAATACATAGAATACAAGAACCTAAGATACAAGACACTAGATCACAAGGACTTAGACTACGAGAATTCAAGAAAACTAGAATTCAAGGATTTAATAACCGAATCATAAGAACTCGAGGACTAGATTACAGGAACTCAAGAAACTAGATTTTCAATAGTTCAAGAAACCAGATTTTCAAGAAACAAGATCTATTATGTGTAAGAACTTATGTGCAAGATCAAGAACTTTTGTGCAAGATCAAGAACTCGAGAAACTCAAGATGCAAGAAACTTTATGTGTTTTATATTTGTATTATGTGTTTTATTATATGTGATTTGTTGTTTGCTAGTACTGTTGTGTGTACTCTCTAGATCAAGAAACTAGAATTCAAGAACTCAAGAAATTAGAATCTAGAACTCAAGGAACTAGAAACTAGGATACAAGAACTCAATAAACAAGGAACTAGAAACTAGAATTCAAGAACTCGAGGAACTAGAACTCAAGAACTCAAGAAACTAGAACACTAGAATTAAGAACTCAAGAAGCTATAAAACAAGAAAACTATTTTGGTTTATACCATTAAACAAGATTTTGCTAACTCTTTCACAGGTTTTACAAACGTATGGTTTTCATACGTTACAACTTATCTTGTGACTTATGTCACAAAACATACTATTTACTTATCAAAACCTATGAACTCACCAGCTTTATAGCTGACTGTTTTAGTGTGCATTCTCAGGTACAAGAAGATAGTAGGTTTGGCCCACAGGATCCTAGCTCGAGTCGCATACTTTCAACAAATGGATTTTCATTGCATTGCTTTTGTACTACTAAAAATGTAATGAAATCATTTTGCGAACTCGCAACATTGTATACAACTTTATTTTGGATATGTGATAACTGTTTTCAAACGTCTCATTTAGAGGTCGTTTGCTTGTAATTATGTGTTGTGATTACCGGATTGGTCACGCCCCAACCCGAACCGCTTCCGCACACGATAATTTGAGGGTGTGACATGATCATACTCAAATGATCACTAATATTTAAAAAGGGGCTTCAATACATATCACGAGCATGATTTGAAAGGGATTTACTTACTACAATCCACGTAGCAAGCCACCATTAGTTGACCTTGGGTTCCTCGCCCATATTACCCCGAGACCCGCTTTGCTCACCATTAGCCGACCTTGCATATCATTATTCCATATAGACACCATAGGAATCCCAGATCTGACCCAATGTGACAATTTAAGGAAATATAATTCATCACTTTCTTTACAATGAACTTGAGGACGTATTCCCCCTCCCCTTAAGTCATTTATTCACCAGTCATGATTAATGCTGGTAAATTCTGCCCATTTACTTCATATCTGGGTAATTTTGGGTATAATGACATAAAGTTTGGATTCTTATGGGCTGGAGAAATTTTGGGAATGGGCTTGATGGAGTAAAACTCAAATCATGAATGGGTCTAAATGGGTGGCCATCATGTTATATTTTTTATATTATATAGTTAAAATGTTAACTTATTTTGGAAAATATATATATTTTAGTGAATTAAAACATTTTTTTATGAAATTTTCAAATAGCCCGTTCTGACCCGAGCCCGTTTAGACCCGCACCCGATTAGACCCAAGCCCGTTTATACCCGCGTCCGTTTTGACTCGTAGTCCATACCCGCCCAACCCGTCTATTTGATCAGCTCTAGCATGATATAAATCTTGAGTAGTCCGTCACTGTGAGAGAAAGTACTGGGAATTTCAGTTCCCTTTATGGCAATGTGGGGCTATGAAATTTAACAAAAATCAAATATCATAGCACTTATTTCAGGGCCATTAAAAATTTGACGTTGTTTATTATAGTTGTATGGGACATAAAGGGTATATGAAGAATCAGTATGCATGCCATGTGCAATTTGTACTCATGACATGTCATTCATGGTATATTTTGGGTGCTGCAAGGGGTGACGAATACATCAAAAAGATCCTATGTTCAATGCCTAGAATAAGGATTATGGTATGATAAAAAAACCTATATATAACCACTTTACACGTCAATCTGATCGTTTACGAAAAATAAAGGCCATCATTTTCTCACCATTGAGTTTACTTTGCTTACTGATGTCATTTGCATGTGACTTGTGGCCATGTCGATTGCAGAATGCTTTTTCCATCTTTTATGTATTACTAGCAATTAATGGATATCTAGGAAACTTATAGTCAGAATGACACGTAGACAGAAAAAGTTTATTTATAAATCTCATCAAAAAGGACCATATCATTAAGGAAAAGTAGCACATACCGTTTTTCTAAAATGAGCTCACAAACTAGTCAAAAGGGGCAAATCTATTTAGTCGGCCTTTATTTCCTGCCCTCACATTCAAACCACCAGAATCCATGACACATGGATGACTCATCCAACTAAATGTTGTATCTTTTTGCCATCTTTATGAGCTTATAAATATCATGATCCATAACAGATTATCCAGCATCTTTAGCACTAAACAGAACCAAAATCACAGCAACCGAACGCCAAAAAATGGATAACATATTATCAAACAAAGTCATGAGCATCCCGATCGTATCAACACGGGGACTACTTCTGTCTAAACCTTATCAACCCATTCTAACTCTTTCTACTTCTTCTAACTGCAATAGTGGAGACAGAAAAGGCAGTTTTGCAGTCTCAATTAAAAATCATGGTAATTAATTGTCTCATTCCGATACTGTGTTAACAAACAATTCTATTTTTTTCACACAAATCTAACAAACTTTTTTGTTTTTGTAACTGCAGCGAGCTTAGGACCCAAATTAATAGAGATCATGAAGAAGAAGTTAAGTTACGGTGCCAAAATCCTACCAATTGGGCGTGAAGGAAGAATCTTCAGCAAAAGTTTTAGTACCACGGATTGTGAGAAGTTGTTGCACGCTACACGGTGTAACATATACACTACAGCTGGTGCGATCGCAGGAAGCCTCTTCATTTCTACAGAAAGGGTTGGGTTTTGCAGTGATAAGTCACTCAAAACGTATACCGGAACAGGGGAAATGTTAAAATACCAATATAAAGTATCGATCCCGTTAGGAAAGATTAAAGGAGTAGGAGAAAGCATGAACTTCAAGAAGCCGTCAAACAAGTATGTTAAATTTGTGACGGTGGACGATTTCAGCTTCTGGTTTTTGGGCTTTCCAAACCATAAGAGAACTATAAGATATCTTCGTCAGACAATCAGCCACGATTGCTTGAGCAACTGAGATATCAAGATCCATTAGTAGTCCTGAGTTTCATGTAAATTTAAACTAGACAACAGTAAGTTGTACAGAGATTATTTCTAAAGTAACGAAGATCGTATCAGAAGATGTATATATACTAGTTGATAGACATGACTATATGAGGCGTTGACAAACAACTCATTTCTCAATGTGTTTCAGCTATTTATCATACTGAAGCATTCATATATCACCATTTTCGTTGTTAGAATGTATATTCCTAAAAGAAGCATTCATCTTTACTCTTAACTGCATTTAAGAACTTGATGTCTTAGCTATGTGTATGTAAAAACTCACATTTACTCAATCTACAAGCAGCCATATATATTTTTATGTCGATATTGATTCTTAATTTTTTATCCTTTCGCCTATTACTTTGCCTTTCGCAAGTTGTCAGCACTTAGCATACGTGATTGTTTTAATACAGGGGAATTGAAGTTGTATTTCCACCCAGTTAGTCATGGAAATTCTTTATATGGGCAATTAGTACTACATGATGTTATTATGAACAAGTGTATATATGACTTAATTTGACTTTGGTCTTGGTCAAACTGCTCAAAAGTCAACTGTAACAAAATAAACCTT
This sequence comes from Pseudognaphalium luteoalbum, assembly GCA_963422505.1. Lineage (NCBI taxonomy): Eukaryota > Viridiplantae > Streptophyta > Magnoliopsida > Asterales > Asteraceae > Pseudognaphalium > Pseudognaphalium luteoalbum. The sequence continues at coordinate 109,661,493 of OY730193.1, read as the reverse complement.
ATAGTTTGCCAAAATCTCCATATAACCGTTACAGATTTTTATGTCACTAAATCCATTGAATAATGTTTTTTGTACATTTACCAACTATATGAAATTTAAGAATCTTTCAATGGCATGAAATATAAATTATCTATTGGTTGTTCAACATTCAAGAAAACTCTTGAGTGAGTTTAATGACATAACAAAATATATAGTGGATAAATTAACAATGTTATGTAAGCCGTTTATGACATTTGTCTTTCATACTTATATTGAAAATGATTTTCATTAATGGCCAGATAAAGAAAAAACACTTAATATCTATCTCTGTCATGTCTAGCCTTATATGTATATTCATGTCATGGCATGCTTGGTCGAATTTTGGGTGCTACAATTGAAGAAAAATTAAGTATCTAAAAAATATGATGTCAAAAACCATGAACCAAGACATATATGATAAGAATACTATACCTTCCCACCACTTTACACATCAATCTGATTAAGAAAAATAAAGGATTAAAGGCCATATATACCACCACTTTTATGTCTATTTGCTTAGCTATGCTGATGTAATTTGCATGTGACATGTTGATTAAATTATGCTTTTAAATTCTAGATATTGTTTGCATCACCAACTTATGGATATTGATCAATAAGAAAGGAATAGTCAGCATTTTGACTATAAAAAGTAGGTATATAAACCTCAATAAAAAGAAGAATGTCATCCAAGGAAAATTAAGTAGCTATTATGACACATAGATGACTCATCAAACTAAAGTTGTTAACTTGTACCATCTTGATAATCTCAGAATCCAGAAAACACATTAACCAGCAACTTCAGCAGCACTGCCCGATTTAATACCAATGTTTTGAAAACCGGTTGAACCGGTCCGGTCCGACCAGAAAAAAATAGGTTTTCTGGCCGGTTGGAAACCAGTTTTGACCAGGAGTTGACCGGTCAACGAACCGGACGGTTCGGTCAAAACCGGACGGTTCGACCGGGAACCGGACGGTTCAACCGGGTTTTTTATTTTTTTATTTTTTAAAAATGATGACGCGGTTCGACCGGACCGGTTGAACCGGAACCGGATGGCAAACCGAACCGATCCGGTTTCCGGTTTTCAAAACATTGTTTCATACCACAAGCTCAAATTCAGTGGTCACACACTGCATACCATTAATATATATCAACCCAACTAGACTCCCAGATCCAAATTACAACATGACTATTGTGGAATAATCATTTTTCCACTTCCTTTTCTGTGAACTTGAGGTTGTTTTTCCATCTAGTTAGCCATGTAATAACTAAGTAACCTGCCAAGAGACAGCACTCTAGCTTGTAGTTTGTGAGTCTTAATTACATGAGGGGAAGTACTGGGAATCTCAGCTCCTTATATAGCAAGATACAGAAAGGATATATTTGGTATGGTGCTTAATGTGGGCAAGTAAACTTCAACATCCTGATTTTGAAATTGAATACCTTTTTCAGGACTGTTAAAATGTTGAAATATATTGTTTATGATAGTTATATGAACATAAAGGGTATATGCAGAATGCCAGAATAATTATTTTTGGTGTATTTTGGGCAATGCAAGGGGTGCCCAATATATCAAAAAGATCCAATCTTTTATAATCATGATTTAGGATTATAGGATAAGAAAGCTAAATTTATCCACTTTACACGTCAATCTGATCGATTGATATAAAAAGGGCCATCATCTTCTCACCATTGAGTTTGCTTAGCTTAGTACTGATGTCATTTACATGCGACTTGTCGCCATGTCGATTATAATGAATATGCTTTTTCCATCATGTGTGTATTAACAACTAATTGATATCTATGAAAGTAATAGTCAGCATGACACAAAAAAAGTAAATTTATAGTAGATCTTATCAAAAGGGACAACATCAATTAAGGAAAAGTAGCCCATACCATTCTTCTAAAATGAGCTCACAAAGGGGTAAATCTATTCAATCAGCCTTTATTTCATGCCCTCACATTCAAACCACAAGAAACCATGACACATATATGACTCATCCAACTAAATGTAGTTACTTTATGTCATCTTTATGATTTTATAAATACCATGATCCATAACACATTACCCAGCATTTTTAGCATTACACAGAACCTGCAAAATAACAGAAATCGAACGCCAAAATATGGATAACATATTATCAAGCACAGTCATGGGCATCCCGATCGTATCAACTCAGGGACTACTTCTGTCTAAACCTTATCAGCCCCTCTTAACTCTTTCTACATCTTCCAAAAACAACGGCGTTGATAGAAAAGGCAGTTTTGCACTCTTGATTAAAACTCATGTTAATTAATTGTCTCATTCCGATACTGTGTTCACAAACAAGTTTACTGATCTACGTAAATCTAACAAAGTTTATGTTTTATAATTGCAGCGAGCTTTGGACCCAAACTAGTAAAGATCATGAAGGACAAGTTAAGTTATGGTGCCAAAATCCTACCACTTAGGCGCGAAGAAAGAATCTTCAGTCAAAATTTCACTACTACGGATTGTGAGAAGTTGCTGCATGCTTCTAGATGTTACATATATACAACAGCTGGTGCAATCGCTGGAAGACTCTTCATTTCCACTGAAAGGGTTGGGTTTTGCAGTGATAAGTCCCTCAAAACGTATTCTGCTTCAGGGGAGATGTTTAAGTTCCAATATAAGGTATCGATCCCGTTAGGAAAGATAAATGGTATAGGAGAAAGCATGAACATGAAGAAGCCATCCAACAAGTATGTTGAGTTAGTGACGATGGATGATTTCAGCTTCTGGTTTTTGGGCTTTCCAAACTATAAGAAAACTTTAAGATATCTTCGTCAGACAATCAGTCACAACTGTTTGAGCAACTGATATCAGTTGTCGACTATTAGTCCTGACCTTAACGTAAATATCAACTAGTCAATGGTATGTTGTAGAGAGGACCGTTTTAAAGAAAAGAAAATGTATATATATTTGTTGATACATGAGATATTGACAATAACACATTTCTCAGTGTTTATTTTTTTGGCTAGCTATTGTTAAATACACATTCAAGAATCATTTTCTATATCACCATTCTGATTGTTACTAGTGTACTACAGGATGAGCCTATGGCAACATTTACATATGAGCCATGACACAGTATTATAAATGTATATTACTAACAATTGAATGGAAGATATATACATATTTACTTCATATAAAATTAATGTTCTAGCTATGTATATGGTAGGACTCAAATCACACAAATTCCTTGTAACTAGATAAATTAGCATTGTAAAGCAAGTAATTAACAAATAAACATTATATCTTTAGTTATCATTATACAAAGTGATATGTTTATGATGGCATCATGCACCCACACATGTTCCCTTACCATCCTACTGTCACATTTTCCACTTCTTTATGTGATTTTTCCTGCATTGATTGGTCGATATCAATCCTTTAAGCGTGGAAATGAACACACTAATGATATTCTTCATGTTTTGGATAAGACCCCAAGAACACCTCAATTTTCATGCCAACATATTGAATACCATTGTCAGTTTGTCACATACAATAACCCTGTTATGCCAAACACGACTTCAATCAATAGTCGTGCCAAAGAATATTTTAGCCTGTTTTTCAATAATGGATTTGAGGTTCTATATCCAACCGCTTAGTCTTATAAGCAACGAGCATGATGCATAGCTTGAGTAGTCTGTTAGTGTGGGGTAATACTGATAGTACCTAAATTCTGACAGTACACCATCATTTTTGAAACGCCATGTTTTTTTTTTATCTCGTCCCTAAAACTCATTTAATAATATTTCACAACTCAATGATGATATAATATACTCTAAATATCAAGTTTGAAAATAAATTTGAGTCTAACCAAACTTTGCAACCTCTGGGGGTTACCCACAGGGTAAGGGAGTCTACCCACCGGGTACACCCTCCAAGTAAACCTGCACATCAAAAACTCATGTTTGACCTGAATTATTGACCAAAATCAAACACCATTTCAACCATCTCATAAACATAACTCTTGACTCAATTTCAACACTTGTAAAATTCGATACCAACCTCAACAAACCAATTCAATAAGTACAACTTCATTAAACAAAACTCAATTTTTAGTGACCAACTCATTTGTGTAACTCATGAGCATGTTCAAAACCAACTCAATAAACAAACTCATGAACAACTTAGTAGTATGGACCAACTTATTTACTCAAAACAAGACAACTTGCACTAAAACATAATATATTGCCACATTTGAGACTTATGCCACCACGAGTTTTCATAACAAAATATTCACAATTTTACTTGATCCAATTTTCATCAAAAACTCATTAATCACAATATAATGAAAGGATCGATTTTCATCAACCAAAATATGATCATACTCAAATGATCATTAATATTTAAAAAGGGGCTTCAATACATATCACGAGCATAATATGAAAGGGATTTACTTACTACAATCCACGTAGCAAGCCACCATTAGTCGACCTTGGGTTCCTCGCCCATATTACCCCGTGATCCGCTTTGCTCACCATTAGTCGACCTTGCATATCAGTATTCCATATAGACACCATAGGAATCCCAGATCTGACCCAATGTGACAATTATAGGAAAAATAATTTTTCACTTTCTTTACAATGAACTTGAGGACGTATTCCCCCTCCGCTTAAGTCATTTATTCATAAGTCATGATACAGATCTTGAGTAGTCCGTCACTGTGAGAGAAAGTACTGGGAATTTCAGTTCCGTTTATGGCAATGTGGGGCTATGAAATTTAGCCAAAATCAAATATCATAGCACTTTTTTCAGGGCCATTAAAAATTTGATGTTGTTTATTATAGTTGTATGGGACATAAAGGGTATATGAAGAATCGGTATGCATGCCATGTGCAATTTGTACTCATCATGGTATATTTTGGGTGCTGCAAGGGGTGACGAATACATCAAAAAGATCCTATGTTCAATGCCTAGAATAAGGATTATGGTATGATAAAAAAAACCTATATATAACCACTTTACACGTCAATCTGATCGTTTACGAAAAATAAAGGCCATCATTTTCTCACCATTGAGTTTACTTTGCTTACTGATGTCATTTGCATGTGACTTGTGGCCATGTCGATTGCAGAATGCTTTTTCCATCTTTTATGTATTACTAGCAATTAATGGATATCTAGGAAACTTATAGTCAGAATGACACGTAGACAGAAAAAGTTTATTTATAAATCTCATCAAAAAGGACCATATCATTAAGGAAAAGTAGCACATACCGTTTTTCTAAAATGAGCTCACAAACTAGTCAAAAGGGGCAAATCTATTTAGTCGGCCTTTATTTCCTGCCCTCACATTCAAACCACCAGAATCCATGACACATGGATGACTCATCCAACTAAATGTTGTATCTTTTTGCCATCTTTATGAGCTTATAAATATCATGATCCATAACAGATTATCCAGCATCTTTAGCACTAAACAGAACCAAAATCACAGCAACCGAACGCCAAAAAATGGATAACATATTATCAAACAAAGTCATGAGCATCCCGATCGTATCAACACGGGGACTACTTCTGTCTAAACCTTATCAACCCATTCTAACTCTTTCTACTTCTTCTAACTGCAATAGTGGAGACAGAAAAGGCAGTTTTGCAGTCTCAATTAAAAATCATGGTAATTAATTGTCTCATTCCGATACTGTGTTAACAAACAATTCTATTTTTTTCACACAAATCTAACAAACTTTTTTGTTTTTGTAACTGCAGCGAGCTTAGGACCCAAATTAATAGAGATCATGAAGAAGAAGTTAAGTTACGGTGCCAAAATCCTACCAATTGGGCGTGAAGGAAGAATCTTCAGCAAAAGTTTTAGTACCACGGATTGTGAGAAGTTGTTGCACGCTACACGGTGTAACATATACACTACAGCTGGTGCGATCGCAGGAAGCCTCTTCATTTCTACAGAAAGGGTTGGGTTTTGCAGTGATAAGTCACTCAAAACGTATACCGGAACAGGGGAAATGTTAAAATACCAATATAAAGTATCGATCCCGTTAGGAAAGATTAAAGGAGTAGGAGAAAGCATGAACTTCAAGAAGCCGTCAAACAAGTATGTTAAATTTGTGACGGTGGACGATTTCAGCTTCTGGTTTTTGGGCTTTCCAAACCATAAGAGAACTATAAGATATCTTCGTCAGACAATCAGCCACGATTGCTTGAGCAACTGAGATATCAAGATCCATTAGTAGTCCTGAGTTTCATGTAAATTTAAACTAGACAACAGTAAGTTGTACAGAGATTATTTCTAAAGTAACGAAGATCGTATCAGAAGATGTATATATACTAGTTGATAGACATGACTATATGAGGCGTTGACAAACAACTCATTTCTCAATGTGTTTCAGCTATTTATCATACTGAAGCATTCATATATCACCATTTTCGTTGTTAGAATGTATATTCCTAAAAGAAGCATTCATCTTTACTCTTAACTGCATTTAAGAACTTGATGTCTTAGCTATGTGTATGTAAAAACTCACATTTACTCAATCTACAAGCAGCCATATATATTTTTATGTCGATATTGATTCTTAATTTTTTATCCTTTCGCCTATTACTTTGCCTTTCGCAAGTTGTCAGCACTTAGCATACGTGATTGTTTTAATACAGGGGAATTGAAGTTGTATTTCCACCCAGTTAGTCATGGAAATTCTTTATATGGGCAATTAGTACTACATGATGTTATTATGAACAAGTGTATATATGACTTAATTTGACTTTGGTCTTGGTCAAACTGCTCAAAAGTCAACTGTAACAAAATAAACCTTATAGTTTGCCAAAATCTCCATATAACCGTTACAGATTTTTATGTCACTAAATCCATTGAATAATGTTTTTTGTACATTTACCAACTATATGAAATTTAAGAATCTTTCAATGGCATGAAATATAAATTATCTATTGGTTGTTCAACATTCAAGAAAACTCTTGAGTGAGTTTAATGACATAACAAAATATATAGTGGATAAATTAACAATGTTATGTAAGCCGTTTATGACATTTGTCTTTCATACTTATATTGAAAATGATTTTCATTAATGGCCAGATAAAGAAAAAACACTTAATATCTATCTCTGTCATGTCTAGCCTTATATGTATATTCATGTCATGGCATGCTTGGTCGAATTTTGGGTGCTACAATTGAAGAAAAATTAAGTATCTAAAAAATATGATGTCAAAAACCATGAACCAAGACATATATGATAAGAATACTATACCTTCCCACCACTTTACACATCAATCTGATTAAGAAAAATAAAGGATTAAAGGCCATATATACCACCACTTTTATGTCTATTTGCTTAGCTATGCTGATGTAATTTGCATGTGACATGTTGATTAAATTATGCTTTTAAATTCTAGATATTGTTTGCATCACCAACTTATGGATATTGATCAATAAGAAAGGAATAGTCAGCATTTTGACTATAAAAAGTAGGTATATAAACCTCAATAAAAAGAAGAATGTCATCCAAGGAAAATTAAGTAGCTATTATGACACATAGATGACTCATCAAACTAAAGTTGTTAACTTGTACCATCTTGATAATCTCAGAATCCAGAAAACACATTAACCAGCAACTTCAGCAGCACTGCCCGATTTAATACCAATGTTTTGAAAACCGGTTGAACCGGTCCGGTCCGACCAGAAAAAAATAGGTTTTCTGGCCGGTTGGAAACCAGTTTTGACCAGGAGTTGACCGGTCAACGAACCGGACGGTTCGGTCAAAACCGGACGGTTCGACCGGGAACCGGACGGTTCAACCGGGTTTTTTATTTTTTTATTTTTTAAAAATGATGACGCGGTTCGACCGGACCGGTTGAACCGGAACCGGATGGCAAACCGAACCGATCCGGTTTCCGGTTTTCAAAACATTGTTTCATACCACAAGCTCAAATTCAGTGGTCACACACTGCATACCATTAATATATATCAACCCAACTAGACTCCCAGATCCAAATTACAACATGACTATTGTGGAATAATCATTTTTCCACTTCCTTTTCTGTGAACTTGAGGTTGTTTTTCCATCTAGTTAGCCATGTAATAACTAAGTAACCTGCCAAGAGACAGCACTCTAGCTTGTAGTTTGTGAGTCTTAATTACATGAGGGGAAGTACTGGGAATCTCAGCTCCTTATATAGCAAGATACAGAAAGGATATATTTGGTATGGTGCTTAATGTGGGCAAGTAAACTTCAACATCCTGATTTTGAAATTGAATACCTTTTTCAGGACTGTTAAAATGTTGAAATATATTGTTTATGATAGTTATATGAACATAAAGGGTATATGCAGAATGCCAGAATAATTATTTTTGGTGTATTTTGGGCAATGCAAGGGGTGCCCAATATATCAAAAAGATCCAATCTTTTATAATCATGATTTAGGATTATAGGATAAGAAAGCTAAATTTATCCACTTTACACGTCAATCTGATCGATTGATATAAAAAGGGCCATCATCTTCTCACCATTGAGTTTGCTTAGCTTAGTACTGATGTCATTTACATGCGACTTGTCGCCATGTCGATTATAATGAATATGCTTTTTCCATCATGTGTGTATTAACAACTAATTGATATCTATGAAAGTAATAGTCAGCATGACACAAAAAAAGTAAATTTATAGTAGATCTTATCAAAAGGGACAACATCAATTAAGGAAAAGTAGCCCATACCATTCTTCTAAAATGAGCTCACAAAGGGGTAAATCTATTCAATCAGCCTTTATTTCATGCCCTCACATTCAAACCACAAGAAACCATGACACATATATGACTCATCCAACTAAATGTAGTTACTTTATGTCATCTTTATGATTTTATAAATACCATGATCCATAACACATTACCCAGCATTTTTAGCATTACACAGAACCTGCAAAATAACAGAAATCGAACGCCAAAATATGGATAACATATTATCAAGCACAGTCATGGGCATCCCGATCGTATCAACTCAGGGACTACTTCTGTCTAAACCTTATCAGCCCCTCTTAACTCTTTCTACATCTTCCAAAAACAACGGCGTTGATAGAAAAGGCAGTTTTGCACTCTTGATTAAAACTCATGTTAATTAATTGTCTCATTCCGATACTGTGTTCACAAACAAGTTTACTGATCTACGTAAATCTAACAAAGTTTATGTTTTATAATTGCAGCGAGCTTTGGACCCAAACTAGTAAAGATCATGAAGGACAAGTTAAGTTATGGTGCCAAAATCCTACCACTTAGGCGCGAAGAAAGAATCTTCAGTCAAAATTTCACTACTACGGATTGTGAGAAGTTGCTGCATGCTTCTAGATGTTACATATATACAACAGCTGGTGCAATCGCTGGAAGACTCTTCATTTCCACTGAAAGGGTTGGGTTTTGCAGTGATAAGTCCCTCAAAACGTATTCTGCTTCAGGGGAGATGTTTAAGTTCCAATATAAGGTATCGATCCCGTTAGGAAAGATAAATGGTATAGGAGAAAGCATGAACATGAAGAAGCCATCCAACAAGTATGTTGAGTTAGTGACGATGGATGATTTCAGCTTCTGGTTTTTGGGCTTTCCAAACTATAAGAAAACTTTAAGATATCTTCGTCAGACAATCAGTCACAACTGTTTGAGCAACTGATATCAGTTGTCGACTATTAGTCCTGACCTTAACGTAAATATCAACTAGTCAATGGTATGTTGTAGAGAGGACCGTTTTAAAGAAAAGAAAATGTATATATATTTGTTGATACATGAGATATTGACAATAACACATTTCTCAGTGTTTATTTTTTTGGCTAGCTATTGTTAAATACACATTCAAGAATCATTTTCTATATCACCATTCTGATTGTTACTAGTGTACTACAGGATGAGCCTATGGCAACATTTACATATGAGCCATGACACAGTATTATAAATGTATATTACTAACAATTGAATGGAAGATATATACATATTTACTTCATATAAAATTAATGTTCTAGCTATGTATATGGTAGGACTCAAATCACACAAATTCCTTGTAACTAGATAAATTAGCATTGTAAAGCAAGTAATTAACAAATAAACATTATATCTTTAGTTATCATTATACAAAGTGATATGTTTATGATGGCATCATGCACCCACACATGTTCCCTTACCATCCTACTGTCACATTTTCCACTTCTTTATGTGATTTTTCCTGCATTGATTGGTCGATATCAATCCTTTAAGCGTGGAAATGAACACACTAATGATATTCTTCATGTTTTGGATAAGACCCCAAGAACACCTCAATTTTCATGCCAACATATTGAATACCATTGTCAGTTTGTCACATACAATAACCCTGTTATGCCAAACACGACTTCAATCAATAGTCGTGCCAAAGAATATTTTAGCCTGTTTTTCAATAATGGATTTGAGGTTCTATATCCAACCGCTTAGTCTTATAAGCAACGAGCATGATGCATAGCTTGAGTAGTCTGTTAGTGTGGGGTAATACTGATAGTACCTAAATTCTGACAGTACACCATCATTTTTGAAACGCCATGTTTTTTTTTTATCTCGTCCCTAAAACTCATTTAATAATATTTCACAACTCAATGATGATATAATATACTCTAAATATCAAGTTTGAAAATAAATTTGAGTCTAACCAAACTTTGCAACCTCTGGGGGTTACCCACAGGGTAAGGGAGTCTACCCACCGGGTACACCCTCCAAGTAAACCTGCACATCAAAAACTCATGTTTGACCTGAATTATTGACCAAAATCAAACACCATTTCAACCATCTCATAAACATAACTCTTGACTCAATTTCAACACTTGTAAAATTCGATACCAACCTCAACAAACCAATTCAATAAGTACAACTTCATTAAACAAAACTCAATTTTTAGTGACCAACTCATTTGTGTAACTCATGAGCATGTTCAAAACCAACTCAATAAACAAACTCATGAACAACTTAGTAGTATGGACCAACTTATTTACTCAAAACAAGACAACTTGCACTAAAACATAATATATTGCCACATTTGAGACTTATGCCACCACGAGTTTTCATAACAAAATATTCACAATTTTACTTGATCCAATTTTCATCAAAAACTCATTAATCACAATATAATGAAAGGATCGATTTTCATCAACCAAAATATGATCATACTCAAATGATCATTAATATTTAAAAAGGGGCTTCAATACATATCACGAGCATAATATGAAAGGGATTTACTTACTACAATCCACGTAGCAAGCCACCATTAGTCGACCTTGGGTTCCTCGCCCATATTACCCCGTGATCCGCTTTGCTCACCATTAGTCGACCTTGCATATCAGTATTCCATATAGACACCATAGGAATCCCAGATCTGACCCAATGTGACAATTATAGGAAAAATAATTTTTCACTTTCTTTACAATGAACTTGAGGACGTATTCCCCCTCCGCTTAAGTCATTTATTCATAAGTCATGATACAGATCTTGAGTAGTCCGTCACTGTGAGAGAAAGTACTGGGAATTTCAGTTCCGTTTATGGCAATGTGGGGCTATGAAATTTAGCCAAAATCAAATATCATAGCACTTTTTTCAGGGCCATTAAAAATTTGATGTTGTTTATTATAGTTGTATGGGACATAAAGGGTATATGAAGAATCGGTATGCATGCCATGTGCAATTTGTACTCATCATGGTATATTTTGGGTGCTGCAAGGGGTGACGAATACATCAAAAAGATCCTATGTTCAATGCCTAGAATAAGGATTATGGTATGATAAAAAAAACCTATATATAACCACTTTACACGTCAATCTGATCGTTTACGAAAAATAAAGGCCATCATTTTCTCACCATTGAGTTTACTTTGCTTACTGATGTCATTTGCATGTGACTTGTGGCCATGTCGATTGCAGAATGCTTTTTCCATCTTTTATGTATTACTAGCAATTAATGGATATCTAGGAAACTTATAGTCAGAATGACACGTAGACAGAAAAAGTTTATTTATAAATCTCATCAAAAAGGACCATATCATTAAGGAAAAGTAGCACATACCGTTTTTCTAAAATGAGCTCACAAACTAGTCAAAAGGGGCAAATCTATTTAGTCGGCCTTTATTTCCTGCCCTCACATTCAAACCACCAGAATCCATGACACATGGATGACTCATCCAACTAAATGTTGTATCTTTTTGCCATCTTTATGAGCTTATAAATATCATGATCCATAACAGATTATCCAGCATCTTTAGCACTAAACAGAACCAAAATCACAGCAACCGAACGCCAAAAAATGGATAACATATTATCAAACAAAGTCATGAGCATCCCGATCGTATCAACACGGGGACTACTTCTGTCTAAACCTTATCAACCCATTCTAACTCTTTCTACTTCTTCTAACTGCAATAGTGGAGACAGAAAAGGCAGTTTTGCAGTCTCAATTAAAAATCATGGTAATTAATTGTCTCATTCCGATACTGTGTTAACAAACAATTCTATTTTTTTCACACAAATCTAACAAACTTTTTTGTTTTTGTAACTGCAGCGAGCTTAGGACCCAAATTAATAGAGATCATGAAGAAGAAGTTAAGTTACGGTGCCAAAATCCTACCAATTGGGCGTGAAGGAAGAATCTTCAGCAAAAGTTTTAGTACCACGGATTGTGAGAAGTTGTTGCACGCTACACGGTGTAACATATACACTACAGCTGGTGCGATCGCAGGAAGCCTCTTCATTTCTACAGAAAGGGTTGGGTTTTGCAGTGATAAGTCACTCAAAACGTATACCGGAACAGGGGAAATGTTAAAATACCAATATAAAGTATCGATCCCGTTAGGAAAGATTAAAGGAGTAGGAGAAAGCATGAACTTCAAGAAGCCGTCAAACAAGTATGTTAAATTTGTGACGGTGGACGATTTCAGCTTCTGGTTTTTGGGCTTTCCAAACCATAAGAGAACTATAAGATATCTTCGTCAGACAATCAGCCACGATTGCTTGAGCAACTGAGATATCAAGATCCATTAGTAGTCCTGAGTTTCATGTAAATTTAAACTAGACAACAGTAAGTTGTACAGAGATTATTTCTAAAGTAACGAAGATCGTATCAGAAGATGTATATATACTAGTTGATAGACATGACTATATGAGGCGTTGACAAACAACTCATTTCTCAATGTGTTTCAGCTATTTCTCATACTGAAGCATTCATATATCACCATTTTCGTTGTTAGAATGTATATTCCTAAAAGAAGCATTCATCTTTACTCTTAACTGCATTTAAGAACTTGATGTCTTAGCTATGTGTATGTAAAAACTCACATTTACTTAATCTACAAGCAGCTATATATGTGTGTGTGTATATATATATATATATATATATATATCTTTCTTTTTTATCCTTTCGCGGTTTCGCCTATAGTTTTGCATTTTGAAAGTGGTCAGCATTCAGCAGATGCGATTGTTTCTGTATAGGGGAATTGGAATTGTATTTCCACCCAGTTAGTCATGGAATTTTAGACATCTCTGCACAACTTCTGACAGCAGTACTGCATCTTATGGGGAATTACTAAGTGTAAATATGACTTTGTCTTGGTCAAACTACTCAAAAGTCAACTGTAAAAAAAAACCCTAAGTCTGCCAAAATTTCGATATAACCATTAAAGCCATTGAATAATGTTTTTGGTACATTTGCAAATTAACTGTATGAAATAAACAATCTTTCGATGGCTGGCGATGAATAATTAATTATCTATAGGTTAAGGTGATACTCCTGGCAAAATATGCTTTTCTTTTGGTTTTTTATTACAATCTCTATATTCAAGGAAATTTGAGCAATTTAATGACATAACAAATTATTTATATGGTGGTTAAATTAACAATTTTATTAATAATGATATTCATTAATGGGTCAGATAGAGAAAGATCATTAAATATTAATGATGTATGTCATGCCTAGCCTTATATAGTTATATATGTGTATACATGTCATGGCATGTTTGGTCTTATTGGGGTAAGTGAAGAAAAACTAAAGCATCCAAAAAAACTCTGATGTCTAAAACCATGAACCAAGACTTAGATGATAAGAAAACTACCTTCCCACCACTTTACACATCAATCTGATCAAGTAAAATAAAGGATTAAAGGCCATATATACAACCACTTTAATGTCTGTTTTATTAGCTATGCTGATGTAATTTGCATGTGATATGTTGCCATGATGATTAAATTATGCTTTTTGATTCTATATTGTTTGCATCACCAACTTATATGGATATCTATGAAACTTATAGTCGGCATAAAGTAGATACATAAACCTTATTGAAATTAGAGACCCATATCAGTAGAGGCATATTAAAGTAGTAGCCAAGAAAAAGTTGATACAACAACCATATATATTGTGCATCTATGCTACTAACTCAAAATGAATGGATCAATGTTAATCAGGCTTTATTTTATAACAACAGATTTATACCACTAGCTATTATGACACATAGATGACTATTAAACTAATGTTGTTAACTTGCACCATCCTTATATCATGATCAAGAAAACATTAACCTGCAACTTCAGCAGTTATTAATTTTCTTTTTCAGGACCATTAAGAGTTTGACATCGTTCATGATAGATATATATATGTAAAGGGTATATGCAGAATGCCAGAATCATTACTTTTGCCAGGTGCTATTTGTACTCTCTTGACATGGCATTTATGGTGTATTTTGGGTGCTGCAAGGGGAGATGAATAGATCAAAAAGATCCTATGTTTTATAATCATGAATTAGGATTACAGGATAAGAAAGCCAAATTCATCCACTTTACACGTCAATATGATCGATTGATATAAAAAGGGCCATCATCTTCTCTCCATTGAGGTTGCTTAGCTTAGTACTGATGTCATTTACATGCAACTTGTCGCTATGTCGATTATAATGAATATGCTTTTTCCATCATGTGTGTATTAACAACTAATGGATATCTATGAAAGTAATAGTCAGCATGACACAAAAAAAGTAAATTTATAGATCTTATCAAAAGGGACAACATCAATTAAGGAAAAGTAGCCCATACCATTCTTCTATAATGAGCTCACAAAGAGGTAAATCTATTTAATCAGCCTTTATTTCATGCCCTCACATTCAAACCACAAGAAACTATGACACATATATGACTCATCCAACTAAATGTAGTTACTTTATGTCATCTTTATGAGTTTATAAATACCATGATCCATAACACATTACTTTAGCATTACACAGAACCCGCAAAATCACAGCAATCGAACGCCAAAATATGGATAACATATTATCAAGCAAAGTCATGGGCATCCCGATCGTATCAACTCGGGGACTACTTCTGTCTAAACCTTATCAACCCCTCTTAACTCTTTCTACTTCTTCCAAAAACAACGGCGTTGATAGAAAGGGCAGTTTTGCAGTCTCGATTAAAACTCATGGTAATTAATTGTCTCATTCTGATACTATGTTAACAAACAATTCTATTTTTCTACACAAAGCTAACAAAGTTTATGTTTTATAATTGCAGCAAGCTTTGGACCCAAACTAATAGAGATCATGAAGAACAAGTTAAGTTATGGTGCCAAAATCCTACCACTTGCACGCAAAGGAAGAATGTTCAGTCAAAAGTTCACTACTGTGGATTGTGAGAACTTGTTGCATGCTTCTAGATGTCACATATACACAACAGCTGGTGCAATCGCAGGAAGCCTCTTCATTTCCACTGAAAGGGTTGGGTTTTGCAGTGATAAGTCCCTCAAAACGTATTCCGCTTCAGGGGAGATGTTAAAGTTCCAATATAAGGTATCAATCCCGTTAGGAAAGATAAAAGGTGTAGGAGAAAGCATGAACACGAAGAAGCCATCAAACAAGTATGTTGAGTTAGTGACGATGGACGATTTCAACTTCTGGTTTTTGGGCTTTCCAAACTATAAGAAAACTTTACGATATCTTTTTCAGACAATCAGTCACAACTGTTTGAGCAGCTGATATCAATTGATCGATTATTAGTCCTGACCTTAGCGTATATATAAACTAGTCAATGGTATGTTGTAGAGAGAACTGTTTTAAAGCAAAGAAGATGTATATATATTTGTTGATACATGAAATATTGACAATAACACATTTCTCAGTGTTTATTTTCTTGGCTATTGTTAAATCAACATTCAAGAATCATTTTCTATATCACCATTCTGATTGTTACTAGTTTACTACAGGATGAGCCTATGGCAACAATCACATGTAAGCCATGACACAGTATTATAAATGCATAGTACTAACAATTGAATGGACGATACATATTTACTTCATATAAATTTAATGTTCTAGCTGTGTATGTTAGAACTCACTACATATGCTCAAACCTAAAGTAACCGTATATCTTCCTTCTAGATGCATATCAACTTTGTATCCCTTCGCCTACAGTCTTGCACTTCGAAAGTCAGCATGCACAATTGTCCGAAAATGCACACAAATATCTTGTAACCAGATAATATAGCATTGCATACCAAGTCACAAATAAACATTATGTCTTTTCAATATATATAATTATATATACTCCTATGTTTATGATGGCATCATAACCCATAGACATGTTGAGTGTGAAGATTGAACTAGGGAAAAATAAAAGAAGAGACTGAAACGATCCCGGTGGGATAATTGAGATCCCGGTGGGATTAATTGAGAATTCTTGATCAGGGAGTTTGATCCTGGTGGGATCGTTCGGGATCCCGGTGGGATCGTGTCTGACGGCAAAAACTTGTTTTACAAGTTGTTTCCTTTTATCGTTTGCCCTATATATTGTAACCCCTACTCTTGTAAACCCTAAGCCACGAAAATTATAAAGAAAACTCTCTCGGTTGGGCCCCGTGGACTAAGCCAATCTCCAAGTTGGAGATTGAACATAATCACGTTAAATCCTTGTGTCGTTTACATTCCCGTATCATATTTATTTATCTTGTTTTGCTTGTTTGATTGTTTTGTTAGCAAAACAATGTTATTCGTTTATTGTTGTGGGTGCAATTGTGTTCAATTGTATGCGTTGTTTGGGTCCTATATTCCTAACAACTGGTATCAGAGCTCAAGGTTGAGCGATTGGGAACAATAGCGGAGCAAAGCACGATCAAGATAGATTGTTGATGGTCAGGGTTTTACTGAAGGATGGAGAGCTAGGGTTATTGTGGCCAGATAATCATAGTGGATCTAGATTCGGTTGAAGATAATCATCGAGGGGGACGATTGAAAACGATGCGGTTTTATGATTTATTTGCAACATGTGATCGAGATCGATAGGCTCGTTTTTTGTGTTAGATCGCCACGAACTCGAAGAGTTATTTTCCGGATTGAACAAGATTAGGGTTTTGTCTGGTGGGTTGTGACGTGACGACACGGCAGGAGGCCAGTTACGTTATGATGGTGATTGTTCTTGGTGGTAATGGAGTCGGTGATTGGGTTTTCGATTGGTGGTTTGTTGCGGAGAGATTTTTTGGGATCCGGGTTTTGGATCCGAGTTTATCATTCTTTGTGATCCTGTGCAAAAGAATAGATGAAAGTTATCAAACTTGGGGTTTGATGGTGCGAGTGTAGGGATGTGATGTCTCGGGAACTTCATTGATACAGAATAGATTATTCAAAGATGTGAGATTTGTTACGGTGCTCAAGAAGATGGTTTTATCGATTGGGTAGATGGGTAATAAGCGGTACCACATCTGTTTTGGTAATCAACAGTGATGAGTGTCAGAGGGAGTTTTGTTTTCGCTCGCGTGTTGAAATGGGAGACCATGATTTTGGTCGAGTATTCCATGTTCTTGGAATGATTAGGTGGGTTAGAGCTACTACTCTTGAAGATATTGGTTATTGTAGAAGATATCGGATAGAACGCGTTCGACTGGGTTCGGGTATTGGATGATGTTTGGTTCAACAATAGAGCGGTTCTTCTTGAGGAATCAATTGAAAATCTTCAAGTGGGTTAGAGGCGGATAACTATGTAAGTCCTAATATTTGAGCTTTCAGATATTGTTGAAAGTGTCGGAACTTTTGGAAGTTTGTTAACCGATGGAAGTATTGAAGCTAGTGGGAGTTTGGCAACTAGTGGAAGCTTTGGAGATTGGTGTGCAACTATTGGATCTCAGTTTCTACGGGTTTAGTGTGCGGATTCCGGGTAACACTAGAGCATTCGGATCTTCGTTTTTTTTACTCTCCAATGGCAAAGAAATTTGCGACTGACCGTGGGCGATGAATTTCTTCTTAGATAGCCGCGATTGTTATTTAATCTGTACAGTGGGAGCGGGCTAAGGGGGAGAAGATGTGTTCATAGAAATCATAGCTATGTATTTGAGTCGGTGAACCAGAGGGAAAGCGAAAGTTTGTAATGTAGGTTTTCAAGGTTGTGATTGTGTTCTCACGGGTAAACCTTGATGATGATCTAGGGGTTTGTTTTATCGGCGATTTTCTGAATGCTGGGAAGGAAAATCGGATGAACGAAATTCTGTACGGGTTGGTCGTTGACATGTTGGTGGCAGGATCAAATGTGGCTGTAATCGACGAATTTAAGAAGCGATTGTCTTCTTGAAAGAATCCTGTGGTTGAAGTCGTTGCACAATTGAAAGCATCTTCTTGGGCTAGAAGATAACCGGAGAGTGGTCCCATTTTAGTAGCGGTGTTCAGTTAGATTTGTATATCAAAAGTCTTCTGATTCTGTGAGGTGGAGTAAGCGTGTCCCGGATGATTTCCGGCGGTATTGGTTGAGATAAGAACAAGGTGTTGCTAAAAGGGCGTCAAAGGTGTTGTTTTATTCCCAGTTTTCAATAGGTGTAGTTGAAGAGCCTTTTATCGAAAGTCTATCTAACTGGAGTTTAGTTAGTGTGCGTGTCTCGATTTGGTCGGCGGTATGGTGAGGCGGATTTGACTTGGTTGAATGGGAATTATAAGGGTTAAGAATTTAGGTGCGGTTGAATCTTCAAGTGGGAGATTGTTGAGTGTGAAGATTGAACTAGGGAAAAATAAAAGAAGAGACTGAAACGATCCCGGTGGGATACATTGAGGATTCTTGATCAGGGAGTTTGATCCCGGTGGGATCATGTCTGACGGCAGAAACTTGTTTTACAAGTTGTTTCCTTTTATCGTTTGCACTATATATTGTAACCCCTACTCTTATAAACCCTAAGCCACGAAAATTATAAAGAAAACTCTCTCGGTTTGGCCCTGTGGACTAAACCAATCTTCAAGTTGGAGATTGGACATAACCACATTAAATCCTTGTGTCGTTTACATTCTCGTATCATATTTATATATCTTGTTTTGCTTGTTTGATTGTTTTGTTAGCAATCAGTTATTCGTTTATTGTTGTGGGTGCAATTGTGTTCAATTGTATGCGTTGTTTGTGTCCTATATTCCTAACAAAACATGTTCTCGGCCCTTACCATCTTACTGTCACCATTTTCATTTCTTTATGTGATTTTTACTGCATTGATTGGTCGATATCAATCCATTAAGCATAAAGATCAAAACACTAGATTCCCAAGAACACCTCAAGTTTCATGCCCACATACTGAATACCAGTGTCACATATAATAACTAACCCTGTTATGCCAAGCACGACTTCAATCAATAGTC
Source organism: Pseudognaphalium luteoalbum (assembly GCA_963422505.1). Classification (NCBI taxonomy): domain Eukaryota; kingdom Viridiplantae; phylum Streptophyta; class Magnoliopsida; order Asterales; family Asteraceae; genus Pseudognaphalium; species Pseudognaphalium luteoalbum. The sequence goes on along the minus strand of OY730193.1, from coordinate 109,641,847 downwards.
GTGCTAAAGAATATTTTAGCCTCTTTGACAAATGGATTTGAGGTTCTATATCCAACCGGTTAGTCATATATGCTACGAGCATGATGCATACCTTGAGTAGTCTGTTAGTGTGGGGTAATACTGATCGTACCCAGTGGCGGATCTGAATTCTGAATGACCTGTAGCAGTGGTATCCCAATTTTTCAAAACTTGTAGCACAAACAAGAAATGCAACTAAAAATGCTATTTTTCAGTAGAAATTACACTGCATATTGGAAACAGACCCATAGCAACTGCCACCCCTACCTTCTACATGGCTCCGCTCCTGATCGTACCTAAATTCTAATGGTGATGATATTTACACCATCATTTTTGATAAATATACCAAAATTATATTATTAAGAGGTTGTACAGTATAAATAAATAAGGCACAGTGTTGCCGTGCATTTATCAAAATGATGGTTATAATAACTCTTTTCTATAGTTCTAAAATTAGATTGATTTTTTTTTTTAACTTGGAAATAAAGGGTATAACCAGAAATCACCGCAAGCTATTTGTACTAATTATTAAGTTATGACACGACTTATGCATCTCACTTTGGGCTCTACAAACGGATCGAGTGGCTTCTAGCTAGAAAATGTTCAACACTCATGATCTATGGCTGAACTAGGAAATATAAGATTAAGGCGGCTACCTTCTTTACACATCAATCTGATTAAGCAAAATTAAGGCCCTCTCCCCACTAGCATTTCTGTTTGCTTTTCTTGCTTATGTAATATGCATGACTTGTTTCCATGTCGAATCTGACTCACTTTTTTCTACACCAACTGCCAGATATCTATGAAAGGTGTCAGCTTGACAGTTTTATCGAAAGTCGACTAAAATTAAGAAAGGAAAAGTAGCCCAGAAAAAGGTGAAACAATAACCCTTCCTAATTAAGCTAACCAGTCAAAATGGGTGTATCTATTTAATCATGCTTTATTTTACGCCCCCACCTTCAAAGATGACACATAGATGACTCATCCAACTAAAAACCTGTAAGTTTTATGCCATCTTTATCAGCCTATAAATATCATAATCCACAATACATAATCAGCAAATTCAGCATTTGATTACCTTCTATACCTCCAGAGCAACCAAAAACACAAAAACCGATACAATAATATGGATACAAGGCTACCCAAAAATGTCATGGGCATTCCAATTATATCAACAAGGGGACTACTTTTCTCTAAACCTTATCAACCGCATGACTCTCTTCCTACTTCTTCAAAAACTAAATGTGTAAAACGAGAAGATAGCTTTACATTGTCGATTAAAAATCATGGTATATATCTTGTGCTGATACATACACTGAACATTCCCTTATAGTATTTATCTCCCTCAATCTAACCGAGTTCTTACATTTGTGATTGCAGTGGGCTTAGGACCCAAACTAATAGAAATCGTCAAACACAAACTAAGTTATGGTACCAAAATCCTTCCACTTGGTCACGAAGGAAAAATCTTTAGAAAAAGTTTCAGTACCAAGGATGGCGAGAAGCTGTTGCATACTTCTCGAAGCAATATATACACTACAGCGGGTCCCATCGCAGGCGTACTCTTCATCTCTACTGAAAGAGTAGGATTTTGCAGCAATAGGCCCTTCAAAACGTATACTACAACTGGGGAGCTTCTAAAGTTTCAATATAAGGTAGGGAACTTAATTAGTTACTACATTTTGCGTATATGCATGTTAGTTTTCGTTATATATTGACATTACTGTTTTTGCAGGTTTCTATACCGTTGGAAAAGTTAAATGGAGTAGGAGAGAGCGTGAATACAAAGACGCCATCTAACAAGTATATGGAGTTAGTAACTGTGGATAATTTCAGCTTCTGGTTTTTGGGCTTTCCGAATTACACAAAAACCTTAAGATACCTCCGTCAGACAGTTAGTCCTGTTAGTGTCAAACAATGTCCTGATCATTTCCATGTAAATTTGTAGTAATATCTTTTAGAATCTGATGTAGGAACTTTTTCGCCATCGATAACTCGATCACATAAAATGAGGTTGATTGAGATTCACAAGAATCCTAATAATAGTAGAGAAAAGGATTTCAGAGAAACTGGTAGGATTTCTGGAGATCAGCAGATTACATGTATATTGTTATCTAGTAATTTTGTAAATAGTAGATCAAAATTCACAAGTCATTTTTTTGTGCAAGTATCATGTGGAATAGTAACTGGTCAAGGATCTATATATCCCCAGTAATCTACTTCTGCCCAAACTGGTTGTTGCTATGCCAATGAAAACCTTTTTGAAAAGGAAAAGAAATAATTACGTAGTAGATAATATATAATTAAGTTCATTTACATTTCTTGTAAGCAATGATAAATGTGACTAAAGTATACGCCTAAGGACGTGCCGAATTCGTAAAATGCGGCAGAACACGATTATTGAACCACCACACCGCTCAACATAGATGTACACATTTATAGACCACCACCTAGTTGTAACATATCGCTCAGTATAGCTGAACATGATGATACTGAAACACCACCACCTTACACACCACTTGCAATAATGTGTTTTGGGTAAACAAGTAAAACATACTATTCAACGTAGGCATGAGTATTGAATAGTGTTAGAAAGAGTTTTTAAAACGTGTTTTTTGTATGTCATTTGGTCAAACTGATTTGCAAGTTGGTTCCTACCACTTTAGACAACTATTGTCAAAGTTTCACATTGTAGCATGACCACATGCTTGGTCTTTATATAGAGCAGCAACATGCAGAATTATTGCAAGAGAAAAAAAAAAGAAAAAAAAGAGTGAAATCATTTTGAGTAAAACCAAGAGTTTGCTCAATTTCTATGTATGAGAGTTTTTCCAGCTTTTGTAATACAATCTTTTTGTATTCAAGTTTAATAACGTGTTAATCATTCGAGTGATATCTATCTCTTACAATTAAGTGAGTGTCTCTCCTCCTAATTCCAACATAAATGTTATCAGAGCTTGTTTATATCCATTTTGAGTTAGTTACTATGAGTGTTTAAAGAACAACGTAATTATAGCACCGACAAGGCTTTGATCTTACCCATGTTGTCCAAATATTTAATGGTGAAAACTACGGTTATTGATGCGTAAAGATGAAGATATTATCTGAATCTTTAGATGTGTTTGGTGATGTAAAGAACACACATGAAGAACCTAAATCAACAAAAAATTAACCATTAAACAAATGGCAGAACTGAAGACAAAAGAACATAAATGTAGTTGTTATATGATTCGACAGAGAGTTACACCGTCAATTTGAAGGAGAGTTACAGCGTCAATCTTCCTTAGAATCATGTGGATAAAAAGTGCACAAAAGAAGCTTAGGAGGTGCTCAAGGATGAATTTCAATTCCGCCATTTGTTCAACAGTTAATTTTTATGATGATTAGGGTTCTTCAAATGTGTTCTTTATATCACCAAACACGTCTAAAGATTCAAATAATGTCTTCATATTTACGCACCAATAATCGTAGTTTTCACCATCACATTTTGGGACAACAACATGACCAAGATCAAAGCTTGTGGCGCCAATTGTTGTTTAAAAACTTATAGTAACTCGTTTAACTTAAAATGGATTCAAACAAGCTCTGATACCGATTTATGTTGGAATTAGGAGGAGGTGAGACAAACACTTAATTGTAAAAGATGGGAGTTTGAACATGGATCCAGTTCGATCCGGATCCAACCCGTCCACTAACTAATCTTACGGGTTGTAACCTTTGAGCTATTAGTACTCATTAACATACCCATAAATTCCCATTATAAATATAATTAATGGTGACCATCCGATCCATATCCTTGGTGGTTATGTTAAGGATGACTATATAAAGTGATGGCACTTTATATGCAAGTGTCGGATAAGTGTGAGACACACCAAATACACACATGAGAGACAACTGAGATAGACGACTTAGCACTGTCGGATTCATGTATGTTTGATGCAAATGAGATATGGGGCATTTAGGTTGTGAACTATGTAAGCTTTCCGTTTTTGATCGTTTACCCCGACCGGTGATATAAACAATGATTCGATCGCTTCCGTTACATGTATTCAGGTAGGTACTGAATATCTTATTTCCAACAACAGGTATTACTCGATTGAATGTATTACAAAAGTTGGGAAAAACTCTCGTACATAGAAAATGAGTAAACTCTTAGTGTACTCAAAACGATTTCACTCTATTTTTTTCTCTTGCAACGTGGTCATGCTACAATCAGATGACATACAAAAAACATGTTAAGTGATATCTATCGTTTACAATTATGTGAGTCTCTCCTAATTCCAGCAGAACACGATGATAAACCACGACCATCTGGTTGCTCTCAGCTACACGTAGTCCTCAAACCCAACCCAAGTCCATCTGAGTCTCCCCTCCAACGATAGTCCCGATCCACATCAGGGAGACTTTCGGTACAAAGCTCAGTCCCGATCCAACCTTATTCAGTACCGCCGAGACTTGTACAAAGCTCCAGGATCAACTCATCGTTCGCTGAGTACATCCACATCCGGGCTATAACCATAGCTATGATACCACTTGTTAGGACTGATACTTTAGCCCAATAACATATCCAACATATAAGCCCACAAGTTCCACTCTAAAACCAATTGGTGATAGAGGGAGTAGCCCATAAGCTTATATGCAGACATTACTTTCTATTATTTTCCGATGTGAGATTGAGTTTGCACCCAACACATAGCTACCTGTACACTGTACACAACACTAATCATCCACCGGCCACCTTATTGGTGCGACGCACCGATCAATATAAATTATCGAACTTGACAATGAACCGCGCGCCTATGGTTCAAAATAATTGAACCCAAGGAATCACCATAATAAAATTGGAAAATATTTACATACCGATAATGGTTTGTGGGGTCCCACAATAACACTTGTTGACACAAATGTATTGACACAAGCTATGAATTCTTAACAAGCAGTTTGCGGAATAACACTTGTCAAGTAGGAAGATTTATATATATTACTTGTAATGCAATTGAAATAGATTTGTAAACAATGCAAGAACACAACTGATTCAATAGCCAAAAACCTCAATATTATTATTGAAATAATACGGATACACTATTGTTGTATCAGGGTTACAAAGAAACCTTGAAGCTTAGTTACAACTTGACTAGAGACTTACAATTACAAGGATTGGTACTAGTACAAGTACAGATACATGCATTCTCTAACAATGAGTCAAGTACATACTTATAAACTAAACAACTTGTATAAAATCTATACAAAATCTACTTTTCTAAGACAAGTTTTCTAGGAAACACGCCAGCATTAAATGCATTACCATTCCTTGTCTGCAACGTGCACTATTCCTCAAAAGCATGTCTGCAGTAGGTGTATGTGTGTTGCAGAGTTGGTAGAAAGCAGTTCCACTAAGCAGCATTAACAAAACAATGAGCAGAACTAACATTTTGAACTGGCAGAACTAACTTTGAAAATGTTTGGCATAACTAACATCAAATGACTAGCAGAACTAACTCTAGAAATCTTTGTTTTCAATAAATGAACTGAACTAACTTCCACCAGCAAAACTAAGTCTTCATTGCACCAGCAGCATTAACTTTGATCAGGCTAAAGACTTAGAATAATTTAAGCATTTGATCTCCAGTAGAATTTAGCCCAACAATCTCCCCCTAAACTTGATCTTTCCATGAAGAGATTCAAGTTTTCTTCTTCAAGCTCCTCTCAAATTCTTTTCTGATCTCAGCAGATCTTTTCTTTCTGATCTCTTCATTCTGAACAGCAAACTTTTCAAGTACCTTTTTGTAGTACTGCTGCACTTCATGAACCAAGGCAACTGCTATATCAAGATTATCACATTTAATTGTAAGAGAGAGCATGGAGCTTAACTGTCCAACATTCCAAGGATACTCAGTCCTAATGAAGAAGTAGGCAAACACTCCACTCTGTAGCTGCACTAAATGTACTCCATTATGAGAATAGCAGATCCATGCATTTGCCCTTGATCTATCCTGATAGAAGTCATTCTCAGGATCCATCTCATACAGAATAGATAGACTGTTGTAGATAATGTGTTCATCACTGTGCTTTTGAGCATTTTGATATTTCCTCATTGCAATGCTTCACATGTCATCTAAGTCATCTCTGGATAAAGTCTTTATGCATCTGTAGAAGGACTGAAATTTCTTCTCAGTGTTCCCTGCCCTCACAATCTTTAAACACTTCCTCATCTGCCCATATGTTTTCCACATCCAATCAATTATAGGAAAATGTACAGCAATGGGTACCTTAGGGCTCTCAACCTCAACCATAGATCTGATCTGTGTCCAATCAACCACTTCTTCCTTAGTAGGCTTTGCAGGCTCAGATGTAGAAGATACCACAGCATGTACTTCTGTGTCACTTTCACTTTGATCATTTCTGATAGCCATCCTTTTTCTCCTTTTGAAGTGAAGAGTTTCTATTGGAATTTTCTTTTTGAGAGCATCAAGATCATCTTTTTCATTCCTCTCCAATTCTGCCCTTGCCTTTGCCATTTCTGCCTTTCTTTGTTGTAGTTCTTTCTCTGCAGCAATTGGAATTTTAATCTTTGTAGTGGCTGCACTCTTGGACTTTTCTTCTAGGGGTCTTTTTGTGCTCATTTCAATGTCCCTTTGAATTTTCAGATACATTCTTTCTAAGTCATAGAAGTCCATAGCCATAAGTTCTTTCAAAGTTCTCCCAGTAGTGTTCTTTACTTCTCTGGCATATTGATCCTTTAATTGCCTCTGAGTAGGTGCCCTTTTCCTCTTTTCTTCCATTTTCTTTTGGGCATCATGCTTTCTCCTCTGCTCCAAGATATCTAAGTACCATATCAGCCTCTGGTCAGGAGTGAACTCTTCCATTTGAGCTTTGTGAGTTCCATCTGCTAATAAGTGATCAAAGAAAATCTGCTCATCTGAGGTCATCATGATCTTTACATCATCACCCATGTCCACCTCAACAAATCTACTCCTATCCTCCTCATTAAACTGGGCTTGCAAATTCCTAGCAATCCTTTCACTCACAGCCTCTAACTCCTTCCTTTTCAAGGGTTTCACAGGTTCAACCATCTTCTCCTTACCTTTACCCTTAGCCAAATCGATTTCTTTATGTTTTAAGGCCTCATCAACAACAGTAGGTCTCACCTGTGAGAAGGGAATTCCCTTTATAGATATGCCAGATGAGCTTTTCCCTTGTGATGTGCTCTTAGCAACCTTTAACAGTGCATCTGCAGCAATTTGTTCAACATCTGTTGTAGCAGCACTAACCATTTCCTTAGGACTGACAGATTTAACCATTTCTGGTTCATTAACCCCAGCAGAACTATCCAGTGCACTAGCAGAACTAACTTTTGCACTAGCAGCACTAACCCTAGCAGCATTATCCAACATATCGTTGGCACTTTTCTTTGCAGCCTCTGAAATGTCTTCATCTAACACTTCCAGAATCAAATCACTAACCACATTCCCAAGCTGCTCTGCACTCACATCATCATGAATGCTATCATCAATCTCCACCACATCATCTGCAGACTTTTCAAGATCATCAAGATCCTTTTCATATTGCTTCTTCTGCTCTTCCTCAGCCAGAATTAAATTTGCCTGTTCCTCAGATATGTCTATCTTTTCTGCTTCACCTACACCAGTGAATACAAACTGATTTGCAATATCCTCATCACTGGTGCTCTCATCAACAAGCAATCTTTTCTGTTCAGTTGACATACTCTCAACCTTGCTTTTGTATTCATTTCTTTCCTTCTTCAGCAGATCCACCATCTCCCTCAATTTGGCAATTTCTGCCTTTCTGTTCCTCTACCTCCTTTGACAGTTTTGTACAAATATTCATCAATTCCTTTAAAGTCAAGCTATCCTCACCATTTCCAGAAGTGTTACCTTCCTTTAATGGATCATTGGAAGATTTAGCTAATGTCTCAGACCTAGTCTGAGCATCACTAGCCCCCATTATGGTTTCTTGGCACCTGGGACCACTGGATATGTTGATATCCACTGGATCCTCAGCAATAGAGGAATTCAATGGCATCTCTATATCCTGTGTTGCCATGGATTGGGTCCTAGTTCCAGTACCACTGTCCTGCTCTCCTGGTGAGGTAGCAACAGTAGTGGTAGCCCTTTCCATATGGTCTCTCTTCTCCTTAGTGACCACCTCATTACCATTTTTGGACTTAGACAATTGAGGAAGAGGAGTCTCAGTTGTCTGTTTCTTAGCCTTTTTGCCTTTTGGTTTGGTAGGCTTGGGGTCCCTTGTTCTTTTTTCTTTATAAACTGTGCCACTTGGTTGAGAAGTAGTGGGAGTTTCTACTTCCTGTGGCACAGTGGAAGGCATGTTTAACATGTGATCTGTCAAATTGGTCACCTTCCGAGAAAACTCTTTTCCCTTGACCATTCCATTCCTCTTCATATTAGAAAAAGTTTTCTTTGAAAGATTTGAGAGGATTAATCTACCACATTCCCTGGGTAGATTTTGGATTTCCTGGTCAAAAATGTGTTGTTAAAATCTTGGATACATTAAAAATTTGTCCTTTGGTTTCTCAAGATTATTTACCATTCCATTAAAAATTAATTTGGAAAAATTAAATTTCTCATTATTGGCAAGACAAATTTAAGCAGAAGTAATGTTACTGCTAAATTGCTCCCAAGATGTTTTATTTTGAGAAATACAGTGTTGTAGGGTATGGATTAAAAATTTCCATTGTGGAGAGAAGAGTTGTTTGTAATATGTCAATTTTTCTGTCCTCTCCCCTTCATACCCATACAACACAAGTTGGTCATGTATTTGAGAAGTAGCATAGCATTCCATACCATCTGCATCATCTAAGAGAAGATGAGCACGTATGGAAGCTTCAGTGATAATGATATGCTTCACATTTACTGTTGCCGTTATATTTTTAACCCCATCTTCTTCTGAAACCACGGCAGATGTCCAGAAATCGTTGATATGTGAAATAAAAATTGTGGGATTAACAGTAAGTGCAAATCTTAGAGTGGTGCACTTTAAGAAATTAATGATTTCATGGTAATCATCTGATCCTTGTGGCTTAAGAAGGAAGCCACAGACGTTGTGTTGATCACCTTTGTCGAGTGTTTTAGAAGAAGAACAAGATGAAGATGCCATTTTTGAATGTTAGGTTTGAGAGGTTTTGGGAGGTTTTTGTGAAGGTAATTTCAATTTTCGATAAAAAGTGCAAGTGAATTGAAAAAGTGTAGTGTTTGGCAGATTAAATACCCTTTTTAAAGTAAACAGTATTTTCAAGCCCTAAAATAACACTAGCATAATTAAAGTTGGAAAAAGTTACTGACAGAATTAACTTTAGCATACTTAACTCTAGCAGAAGTAACTCTAGCAGAATTAATTCTAGCAGAATTAACTTTAGCAGAATTAACTCTAGCAGAAGTAATTCTAGCAGAATTAACTTTAGCAGAATTAACTCTAGCAGAAGTAATTCTAGCAGAATTAACTTTAGCAGAATTAACTCTAGCAGAAGTAATTCTAGCAGAAGTAATTCTAGCAGAATTAATTCTAGCAGAATTAACTTTAGCAGAATTAACTCTAGCAGAAGTAATTCCAACCTTTCTTCATACTTGGACAATTCTACGTCACCCTTTTTATTAATAGTGCTGGCAGAACTAACTTATGCAAGCAGAATTAATATTGTTGAAAATCGAGTTAGTAGAACTAACAACCTTTGAGCTTTTAATCCTGCACTGTTAGCTTAAAAATACAATTGAACTAGTAGAATTAAATTGTACTTGCAGAACTAAATAAGATAATCACTATTTATACTAGCAGAACTAAGTCATGAAAGTATTAAATATTGAGAATCTTCTAATATCTGCTATAACAAACTAAAGTATCAAGTGTAACCCCATGTGAAAAACATTTTAAAATTATATAATGATTATAATGAGCTATTCATCATACCAATACTAGTAACCAAAAATGTAAACCTTCCAACATCAAATGCTTTTGTGAACAGGTCTGCAAGTTGATTATCCGTATGTATTTTAAAATTTTGAATTAATATCTTCTCATTACAATCCCTAATGAAATGATATCTAATTTCAATATGCTTTGTTTTGGAATGCTTTACAGGATTATTAATGATACTTATAGCAGCAGTATTATCAATACACATGGGAATATTTAGAAAAGTCAAACCATAGTCTAGCATCTGATTTTGAATCCATAGGATTTGTGCACAGCAGCTTGATGCAACAACATATTCTGCTTCTGTTGTTGATGTAGACACAGTGGTTTGCTTCTTGCATTGCCAAGATACTAACCTATATCCCAAGAATTGACATCCCCTTGAAGTTGACTTTCTGTCCAGATTGTTACCCCCATAATCACTGTCAGAATATGCTACCAAATTGAAAGAAGAATTCTTTGGATACCATAGGCTCAATTTTGGTTGACCTTTTAGGTATTTAAAAATTCTCTTCACAACATAAAGGTGAGACAACTTAGGATTTGTTTGAAACCTTGCACACACACATACTACAAACATGATATCAGGTCTACTGGATGTGAGATACATCAGTGAACCTATCATGGATCTATAGAGATGTTCATCAACACTCTCCCCCTCAAGATCTGCAAGTAATAGTTTGTGTGTTTCCATTGGTGTGCTTGCAATCTTTGCATCATTGAGTTTAAACTTATCCAAGATATCCTTAACATATTTATCCTGACTTATGAAGATTCCATATGCTTTCTGCTTCACTTGAAGACCCAAAAAGAAAGTAAAATCTCCCATTGAACTCATCTGGAATTTTTGATGCATAAGAGATTCAAATTCTTTGCACAAACTGTCCCTTGTTGAACCAAAAATGATATCATCTACATAGATTTGTGCTAGTAGGATATCACTCTCAATTCTTTTGATAAACAAGGTCTTGTCTATAGCACCTCTTTTGAATCCATTAGACAAAGTATCATACCAAGCTCTAGGAGCTTGATGCAGTCCATAAAGTGCTTTGTCTAATCTAAGCACTTTATTTGGATGTTTGGGATCCTCAAACCTTGGTGGTTGACATACATATACCTCTTCATCTATCTTTCCATTCAAGAATGCACTCTTTACATCCATTTGGTATACCTTGAAGTTCTTGAAAGAAGCATAAGCCAAGAACAATCTAATAGCCTCAATTCTTGCCACAGCTGCAAATACCTCATCATAATCAATTCCCTCTTCTTGTGAGTATCCCCATGCAACCAATCTAGCCTTGTTCTTAATCACTACGCCCCTCTCATCCTTTTTGTTTCTGTATACCCATCTGGTACCAATTGCCCATTTCCCTTTGGGTAGATCCATCAAAGTCCACACATTTTGAATTTTGAATTGAAGTAGCTCCTCTTGCATAGCTTCAACCCAACTTGGATCTTTCAAAGCTTCAACTGCTTTCTTGGGCTCTATCTGTGACAGAAAAGAAGCAAACAAAGAGAAATTTGCATTTTCATCAATAGTTTTAGATGACCTTCTTGTTTGCATAGGAGCATCAATTGCTCCAATGACATTTTCCAATGGCATGTAGCTTTTATGAGCTTGATACTGTGGACCAGCTGCTATCTCTATCCCAGATTCCAAATTGGTAAGATTCTGATCCAGATTGGTGTCTTCTTGAATCATTTGATCACTTGATTCTGACACTTCCATTCTTGATGGTTGTTGATCCTCCTGTGCACCTTCAATTGATGCTTCTTCTTGGTGAGGACAATCGGGATCTGATGATGTATTTCCATCACCATATGCACCATTATCATCCAGGTTTGATGAAATGGGTTCTGAACTCTGTTGTTGATCAGGAGTGGAAGATTCAAACACTGCAGGTGGGTCAGGTAGCCATGTTAGAAACAAAACAAATTGTGGTGATTTGTTTGTTTGTTGACCTGCATTTGTACCTGCATTTTCACTTGTACTTGTACCTGCAATTGATGACTCATGCATATATCTAAAAGATTTGGTTAATGCATCTATGTCAAACAAGTGAGCTGGACCTTTTCCTAAGGCATTAGGTGTGTGCTCATTAAAGGTCACATCCAAGGTCTCTTCCACTATTCTAGTCCTACTGTTGAACACTCTATATGCTTTGCTCTAAAAAGAATAACCAACAAAGAACCCCTCATCAGCCTTACTTTGAAATTTGCCTAAATGATCCTTGGTATTCAAGATAGTAATAGGACATCCAAATGGTTTAAGAAAGCTAACTAAAGGTTTGCTATTTAGAAATAACTCATAAGGTGTCTTGTTGTGAGGCTTAACAACTAATACCCTGTTCAGGACATAACAAGCAGTGCTTATTGCTTCTGCCCAGAAGGTTATAGGTAGTTTAGCATCTGCTAACATGGTTCTAACAGCCTCAATAAGTGTCCTATTCTTCCTTTCTGCTACTCCATTCTGTTGGGGAGTTCTAGGAACACTGTATTGTCTATCTATACCTTTTGATTCACAGAATTTGTCCATCTCTTGATTTCTAAACTCTGTTCCATTGTCACTTCTAATGATCTTAAGCTTTCTATTAGTTTGGTTTTCAATCTTAATTATGAACGACCTTAGAATGTCTCCGGTCTCATCTTTGGTTCTAAGAAAGAATACCCAACTAAATATTGCTATAATTATCAGTGATCACTAGGCAATATGACTTCTTACCTATACTACTCACATTTGTTGGTCCAAATAAATCTGTGTGCAGTAAGTGTAAAGGTGAGTCAATAGAGTTCAGTGTCTTGGCCTTATAAGAGGATTTGTGTTGCTTGCCTTTTTGACATGCAACACAGTGGTCATCACATGAATATGTTTTCTCTGGTAAACCTCTGACAAGTTTTCCTTTAACAAGTTTGTTTATTGTTTTAAAATTCATGTGACACATCCTTCTATGCCAAAGGTCAGATTCATCAACAGTTGCTCTTGAAATAAGACAACTCAATTCAGGTTTAGGTACAAACTTAGCCAATTCACAGCTATACATGTTGTTCTTTCTGGGAATTTTCATTAAAATCATTTTAGGGTCAAGAATAAATTTTTCAGAAAGAATACAACATTCTGTATTATTAAAGAAAATTGGGTTCTTTTTCTCTATTATTTGACTAACACTTAACAAATTGTACCTCAATTGTTCAACAAAGTATACATCATTGAAGCTCATCTTGTCACTGTTGACATTTCCCATTCCTGTAATCCTTCCTCCTCTAGGATTGCCTCCAAATGCTACAGGACCTCCATCAATAACTTTGAAGTCCTCCAGTCTGCTTCTATCTCCTGTCATGTGCCTAGAGCATCCACTATCAATATGCCATAAGCTTTTCTTCTTGCTCTGCACATATAACTGACAAAAGATCAGTTTCTCTTGGGAACCCAAACCAATTTGGTTGTGGGTGTCTCTTTCTGATCAACAGCATCAACTCTTTTGAAGGTAATTGATGCTGATGTCAGTTTAGTTGGTTTCCAAACCCAACTGATATTTGACTTGACAATATTAAGTGGCCTGGCAGAATTAACTTCTGGACCACTTAAATTTTGTCTGGCATAACTAAATTTGGTTATCTTTGCTTAGCAGAATTAACCTTGTAGTTTTGCTTGGCAGAATTAAAGTTTGTCTTTGTCATTTTAGTTCTTTTGGCCTTATTTTTGGTCAATACTCCTACACTTCCTTTTGGTGCAACAGAGTTAACTTTTGCCTTTGACTTTTTGACTATACTGGCAGAATTAACTTTTGTTTTGAAATTTTGATGGTTAATTCTGTCAGTAGTAGTCCATGATGATTGTTTAACCCGTTGAAGTTTTAGGTTATAATAACAATCCTTTTGAAGATGATTGAATCTTCCACGGATGAAACAAGCTTTCTCATCAACCCTTTTGAAATTTGATCCAAGTTTTTGAGAAACCATTTGATTCCAATTTTTTCGGTTTCCTCTTTATTCTTTCTTTGATTTTGAAGATGATGATGAGTTAGCAGAACAATTACACTTAGTACATTTAACAACAACAATTTTATCATCTACTGGTGTGTTAACAGATGTACTAGCACCTTTCTTTTTCAGATAATTCAAGTTCATCCTAGCTTTTTCTTGAAACAGTTTCTTACCCTCTGCTAGTTTCTTAGCTTTTAACTTAGATACTAGCCCAGTAACAGAAGTAAGTTTTGAGTCAACTCTCTCATCTTCCTTAGATTCAATGCAGCAACAGGATCTGCTTGTTTAACCTCTTCTACCATTTTCTCCTTAAGCTTACTTATGTCTAAGTCAGTTTTAGGAGGCATGTAGGTGTGGTTGTAAGGTGGAGGTACACTATTAAGATTATAACCTAAGCCAATTTTAATGTTATCATGGATTTGGTTCTTTATCAGATTTTGAACACTTTCAGAAGCATTCTCTAGCTCAGCCACTGTAAGTTTGATACTTTCTTTCTCAGCAGTGACTTCAGCTAGTTTCTTAATTAACTCATCAACCTTATTCTGCAACATATCTTTTTCAAATTGAGCATACTTAAGATCATAATCATATTGTTCTTCATTTTTCTTGTATGCTTTTATTTGTTTTTCTAAATCTTCTATTGCTAAGGTTGTGTGTTGGCTTCTAATGTCTCAATCCTTAAGTTCTTTGCAAATATTAGCATTATGATCCCTGTAGTGTTTAACAGTTTTCTTACATACACTAGAACATAATTTTGCTTGTACCTCATAAGGAACTTCATCTGATGTGCTTTCCTCTCCAACAGCCATCAAAGCATGATTATGTGGTTCCATTTCTTCTTGATCACTCCAATCATATCCCATACCATCTTGTGAAACAAGAGCATTTGGAGTAAGTTCTTGAACAACAATGGTTCTTTTCTGTGGACCATTATAAACAACATTGTAACTTCCAGATCTCTGTCCACTTACCTCCTGCCTTGGAGCTCTGCATTCTCTGGCAAAATGACCCAACTTGTGGCAGTTATAGCATTCCACCTTGCTTTTATCAAACCCCACATTGTCATCTCTTTTTCCTGCAAAGTTGTTCCTTCCTGTCCTTTGCAAGAACCTTTTTACCCTCATGGTAATCATAGCCATTTGCCACTTGATGTCCATCTCATCCAGATCATCAGGATTCACCTGCTCTAACTCTTCATTAGTCAGTGAAGAGTTCACATGACTAGCAAAGAAGGCATCTACTACTTGATCTGTAGACTTTTCTTGTGCTATAGATGATGAACTGGATCCTACACCTTTCACAGTAGATACAGATCCATAACCTTTTGAATCTACTTTGGATCTCCCCATGGACATAAATGCAACATTCTGTGAGCTCTGTGTTTCACCAACACTCTGTTTTCTGCTTTCAACTTCAGGCTTAAAATCTATAAGATCATTGTACAGATCATTGAGCTCTTTATCATCCAAATCACTACTTTGTCTTAGACCTACAGTATAAATGGTCCATTCTTCACCCAAAGATCTTAAGAACTTTCTATTAAGATCATCTTTGTCTATCACAACTTTGTGATTCTTTAGCTCACCAACTAGCTTTCTGTATCTGTTGAAAACTTAAGTCAAGGTTTCAGATTTAACAGAACTAAAGTTCTCAAACTGTTGTTTGAGCATTGACCTCTTGTTCTTCTTGGTGCTTTCATTTCCTGCAAATCTTTTGTCTAGCTCTTCCATAAGCACCTTAGCATCTTCAATCTGCTGAAACTCACTTTGATACTCATTTGGAATGGAAAGTAACAAAGTGCATAGAGCTTTAAGTTCAGTAGCTCTCTCCCTTCTTTCTTGTTCAGTTGTTGGTGTACCCCTTGGCAGCCTTACACCATTTGCATCAGTTTTATATTTGGGACCATTTTCCACAATGTCCCATAACTGATAGTCTGTGAGCAACATGTGTTGCTTAATTCTATTTCTCCACATGTTGTATTCATCTGGTCTAAGAATAGGAATTCTAGATACTTGAATACCATCTACAAATTCTGATGCCATTTTAATAATATTAAGCTTAAGATGAACTAAACCTTAAATGATCACAGCCCTATCCTAGATGTTCCTGAATTCAAAGCTTACACAAGCTCTGATACCAATTGTGGGGTCCCACAATAACACTTGTTGACACAAATGTATTGACACAAGCTATGAATTCTTAACAAGCAGTTTGCGGAATAACACTTGTCAAGTAGGAAGATTTATATATATTACTTGTAATGCAATTGCAATAGATTTGTAAACAATGCAAGAACACAATTGATTCAATAGCCAAAAGCCTCAATATTATTATTGAAATAATACGGATACACTATTGTTGTATCAGGGTTATAAAGAAACCTTGAAGCTTAGTTACAACTTGACTAGAGACTTACAATTACAAGGATTGGTATTAGTACAAGTACAGATACACGCATTCTCTAACAATGAGCCAAGTACATATTTATAAACTAAACAACTTGTATAAAATCTATACAAAATCTACTTTTCTAAGACAAGTTTTCTAGGAAACACGCCAGCATTAAATGCATTACCATTCCTTGTCTGCAGCGTGCACTATTCCTCAAAAGCATGTCTGCAGTAGGTGTACTTGTGTTGCAGAGTTGGTAGAAAGCAGTTCCACTAAGCAGCATTAACAAAACAATGAGCAGAACTAACATTTTGAACTGGCAGAACTAATCTTGGCATTTCTTCATTCTTGGCAGAACTAACATCAAATGACTAGCAGAACTAACTCTGGAAAACTTTGTTTTCAATAAATGAACAAAACTAACTTCCACGAGCAGAACTAAGTCTTCATTGCACCAGCAGCATTAACTTTGATCAGGCTAAACACTTAGAATAATTTAAGCATTTGATCTCCAGTAGAATTTAGCCCAACATAGTTAAATGCTTTTGTCTTCTCGATACAACTAGCTAATCTGTTTGGATGATCCAATAAAATTAATTTTTAAACTGCATGTTATTGTTCATATGATTGGTACGTATATTAAGTTTCATTATCCAACTGGGTTGTAAGCAACTGTTGGTCATTATTTAATTGGGTTATCATGTGTTTGTTGGTTATGAATCCATATTGATGGGTAGGAAAAGCATACAGTATCATAGATGGTAGTATACAAGTCAACAAGTCACATTGAGATTAGCTAACCAAGCTAAGGAAACTCAAGTGAAGGTGATTATAAGATTTACTTTATCTTTGATTAATCAGCTTTGACCTGTAAAGTGGTGACAAAAGAAGCTTCGTGATGATCTTTAACTTACATATTTCACGGTTGCGCTATCATCAATCAATTTCTTTATATGAAGCTTTCTCCACAGTTCATAGAATCCCAAATAGGCCATGCCTTGTCTGCCTAAAAGAAAGGAGACATGGTATCATCATCCAAGATGCAATATATTACATAATGCTCCTTGTATGTCAAAAAAGATACACATATACATATAAATAGGGTTAAGTGTTTGTTAATGTATATGTTGGGCTAAAATCTGGTGAAGATCAAGTGAATAAATATTCTAAGTGTTTAGCTCTGTTGAAGTTAATTCTGTTAGTTATTAAAGACTTAGTTCTACTGGTAGAGTTAGCTCTGTTCATTTATTGAAGACAAAGTTTTACAGAGTTAGTTCTGCTAGTCTTTTCTGTATTAGTTCTGCTAAGTCATTATGCTGTTAGTTCTGCCAAACTGAAAGAATTCCAAGATTAGTTCTGTCAGTTGTTGTTATTAGTGCTGCTCATCATTTCTGATAGTTCTGCTCAGTGGATCTACTTTTCACCAACCCTGCAGCACAAGTACTACTGCAAGCATGCTTTTGAGGAACAGTGCACGCAGCAGACAAGGAATGGTAATGCATTTAATGCTGGCATATTTCCTAGAAAGACTTGGTCAAGTAAAGTATATTTTGTATAGATTTTATACAAGTTGTTTACTTGTTTTTGTGTATAAGTAAGACTAATGGTTCATTATTGTACCTAAGTCTTTAGTTAGTTGTAACTTAGCTTCAAGGTGCTTGTAACCCTGATACAACAAGTGTATCCGTATTATTGTAATAATAATATTGAGGCTTTTGACTACTGAAATAATTGTGTTCTTGTTATACTTTCAAATCCGCTACAATCATACTACAAGTAATACATATAATCTTCCTAACTTAACAAGTGTTATTCCGCAAACTTCTTGTTAAGAATTCATTGCTTGTGTTAATACATTTGTGTGAACAAGTGTAATTGTGGGACTTCACAATTGGTATCAGAGCAAGTGTAAGCTTTGGATTCAGGAAGATCTGGGATAATATAGTTAATAGTTTGAGGTTTAGTTCATCCTTAAGTTTAATATTGTTAGTATGGCTTCAGAATTTGTAGATGAATTCATTCTCAGCTATACTAACAATATTAAACTTAAGGATGAACTAAACCTCAAACTATTAACTATATTATCCCAGATCTTCCTGAATCCAAAGCTTACACTTGCTCTGATACCAATTGTGAAGTCCCACAATTACACTTGTTCACACAAATGTATTAACACAAGCAATGAATTCTTAACAAGAAGTTTGCGGAATAACACTTGTTAAGTTAGGAAGATTATATGTATTACTTGTAGTATGATTGTAGCGGATTTGAAAGTATAACAAGAACACAATTATTTCAGTAGTCAAAAGCCTCAATATTATTATTACAATAATACGGATACACTTGTTGTATCAGGGTTACAAGCACCTTGAAGCTAAGTTACAACTGACTAAAGACTTAGGTACAACAATGAACCATTAGTCTTACTTATACATAAAAACAAGTAAACAACTTGTATAAAATCTATACAAAATCTACTTTACTTGACCAAGTCTTTCTAGGAAACTTGCCAAGATTAAATGCATTACCATTCCTTGTCTGCTGCGTGCACTGTTCCTCAAAAGCATGCTTGCAGTATGTGTACTTGTGCTGCAGGGTTGGTGAAAAGTAGATCCACTGAGCAGAACTATCAGAAATGATGAGCAGCACTAATAACAACAACTGACGAAACTAATCTTGGAATTCTTTCAGTCTGGCAGAACTAACAGCAGAATGACTTGGCAGAACTAATACAGAAAAGACTAGCAGAACTAACTTTGTAAAACTTTGTCTTCAATAAATGAACAGAGCTAACTCTACCAACAGAACTAAGTCTTTAATAACTAACAGAATTAACTTCAACAAAGCTAAACACTTAGAATATTTATTCACTTGATCTTCAGCAGATTTTAGCCCAATAATCTCCCCCTAAACTTGATCTTTCTATGAATAGATTCAAGTTTTCTTCTTCAAACCCTTTTGAATTTTTATTTTGATTTTAGCTTCTCTTTCCTTTCTGATTTCTTTATTTTTAACAGCATGTCTTTCAAGAGTCTTTTTGTAATATTGCTGAACTTCATGGACCAAAGAAGCAGCTGTATCCATATCATCACATTTGATATTTAATTTCAGCATAGATTCTAATTGATATACATTCCATGGATACTCTGTGCCAATGAAGAAGGATCCACATACACTACTCTTGAGTTGTACCATATGTACTCCATTGTGAGAGTAGTAGTGCCATATTGTGGCAAGAGTTCTATCCTTGTAGAATTCATTCTCAGCATCCATTTCATTCAGGATTGAAAGATAGTTGTAGAAAATCTGCTCATCATTGTGCTTCTTTGCATTCTGATACTTTCTCATTGCAATCCTCCACATGTCATCCAAGTCATCCCTGGATAGTTTTTTAATGCAGCTGAAGAAGGATAGAAGCTTTTCCTCAGAGTCCCCAGCTCTCAAAATCTTAAGCCATTTCCTCATCTTTTCATCAGATTCCCACAACCAATCAATGCAAGGAAAATGTACAGCAATTGGCACTTTAGGACTTTCAACCTCCACCATTGATCTGATTTTGTTCCAGTCAAGCACTTCTTCTGCAACAGACTGTACGGGCTCAGATGTAGAAGGCACCCCAGTAGGTACTTCTATTTCGCTTGCATCCTTTGCCATGTCATCATGATCATTTCTCATGGCCATTCTTTTTCTTCTTTTGAGTTGAAGGGTTTCTTTTGGAATTTTCTTTTTTAGAGCATCAAGATCATCCTTTTCTTTCTTTTCCATCTCAGCCTTTGCTCTTTCTATTTCTGCCATTCTCTGCTGTTTTTCTTTCTCTGCAGCTGTTAAAACTTTCACTTTGGCAGCAGCTGCACTCTTGGCTTCTTCTTCTAATGATCTTCTGGTACTTTCTTCAATATCCCTTTGAATTCTCAGATAGATTCTTTCAAGATCATAGAATTCAATTGTCATAAGTTCTTTCAGTGTTCTCCCAGTGTTATTCTTGACTACTCTGGCATATTGATCTTTAAGTTGCCTTTCAGTAGGAGCTCTTTTTCTTTTCTCCTCCATCTTCTTCTGAGCATCATGCTTTCTTCTCTGCTCAAGTATATCAAGATACCATATCAATCTTTGATCAGGGGTGAACTCTTCCATTTGAGCTTTGTGACTCCATCAGCCAATAAGTGATCAAAGAAAATTTGCTCTTCTGGGGTCATCAACACTTTCACATCATCCCCCATGTCAACCTCAATAAATCTGCTCCTTCCCTCATAATTAAAATGAGCTTGTAGATCTCTAGCAACTCTCTCACTCACAGCTTCTAGCTGCTTTTTCTTTAATGGTTTTACAGGCTCAACCATTTTCTATTTTCCTTTAGCCTTAGCCAAACCAATCTCCTTTTATTTTAAGGCTTCACCAACTACTTGAGGCCTAACATGTGGAAATGGAATTTCTTTGATTGTGATTCCATTTGAGCTCCTTCCTTGTTCAGTGCTCTTTTCCTTCTCTATTGGACTCTTGGCCACTTTCAGTAGTGCATCTGCAGCAATCTGCTCACTATCAGTCATAACAGAGCTAATCTTTTCCTTTGGACTGGCAGACTTAACCATTTCTGGCTCATTTACCCTAGCAGAACTAACTAGAGCATTAGCAGAACTATCATTTGCACCAGCAGTACTAATTCCTTCATTTGCCATCCCACTAGCAGAACTAACTGCAGCATCCAAACTAGCAGAAGTAATACCAGCAGCACTATTCAACATATCCTTAGCACTTGTCTTTGCAGCATCTGATATGTCTTCATCTAATACTTCCAGAATTAAGCTTCCAACCACATTCCCAAGTTGTTCAGCACTCACATCATCATGTATATTTCCATCCTTATTGACATCCATATCATCATTGGCCACAAAAATAGACCTGTCACCATCATCATTCTCAGAAGAGTCTGTTACCACATTATCTACTCCAACAAACACACTATCAGGCTCTTCAATATTAGCTAGGTCTTTCTCATATTGTTTCTTCTGCTCTTCCTCAGCCAGAATTAAATCATCCTGCTCCTCAGTCAATCCTACCTTTCCTGCTTCTCTTTTAATTTCCTCCCTCTCCTTCATTAACAAATCCACCTTTTCCTTTAACTGGGCAATTTCCACCCTTTGATCCTCTACCTCCTTTGACAACTTGGTACAGATAGCCATCAATTCCTTTAAAGTTAAGCTATCCTCACCATTGCCAGAAGTGTTACCCTCTTTTAATGGATCATTGGAAGTTTTAGCTAATGTCTCAGACCTAGTCTGAGCATCATTAGCCCCCAATGTGGTTTCTTGACACTTGGGACCACTGGATACATTGATATCTACTGGATCCTCAGCAATAGAGGAGTCCAATGGCATCTCAGTATCCTGTGTTGCGATGGATTGGGTCCTAGTTCTAGTACCACTATCTTGTTCTCTTAGTGAGGTAGCAACAGTAGTGGTAGCCCTTTCCATATAGTCTCTCTGCTCCTCAGTGACCACCTCATTTTCATTTTCATTTGTGGATTGAGACAAATGAGGAAGAGGAGCCTCATTTGCCTGTTTTCTAGCCTTTTTAACTTTAGATTTGGCAGGCTGTGGGTCCTTTGTTCTTTTTGTTTTTCCTTTTGAACCTACACCACTTGGTTGAGAAGTAGTGGGAGTTTCTACTTCCTGTGGCATAGTGGAAGGCATGTTCAACATGTGATCAGTTAGATTGGTCATCTTCCCAGAAAATTCTTTCCCTTTAACCATCCCCTTTCTCCTCATATTTGCAAAAGTCTTTTTGGATAAATTAGAGAGTATTAATCTACCACCTTCCCTGGGTAGATCTTGAATTTCTTGATCAATGATGTGTTGTAAAAATCTTGGATACGTTAAAAATTTATCTTTTGATTTTTCAAGATTATTTACCATCCCACTGAAAATCAACTTTGAAAAATTAAACTTCTCATTGTTTGCAAGACAGATTAAAGCAGAAGCAATGTTGCTGCTAAATTGTTCCCAAGAAGTTTTCTTTTGTGAAATACAGTGTTGTAGGGTATGAATTAAAAATTTCCATTGTTGAGAGAACATTTGTTTGTAATAAGTTAATTTTTTTGTTCTCTCCCCCTCATACCCGTACAACACAAGTTGATCATGTATTTGAGAAGTAGCATAGCACTCCATACCATCTGCATCATCTAGTAAAAGATGAGCACGTACGGATGCTTGAGTTACATCAATACGCTTCTCATTTACTGTTGTCGTTATTGCTTTAACCCCATCTTCTTCTGACACCACGGCAGATGTCCAGAAGTCATTAATATGTGAAATGTAAATCATGGGATTAACAGTAAGTGCAAACCTGATGGGTGTACACTTCAAGAAGTCTATAATTTCATGGTAACCATCTGACCCCTGTGTGTAACACCCCCAAATTTACTGTTGCGCGGAAGCAAGCTTTGGGTGTTACTAATCAATAATCAAGCACCAAAGTAAAGCAAACGACATCTATATGCAACGTCGTACAATAGTACAAAAGTATTACATTGTTGAATCATAATAACAAGCTTCGAGTTCGAAGATGATTTCCTAGAGATTCTAATACATAACTGATATACAAAAAGTAATGCAAAAGAATCTCCACAAGTTTGTATGCATGCGACTCGAGCTATCAGTCCTGGGGTAATCCTACTCCGTTTGTGTACCTGAGATACAAAGCTAAAAAGGTCAACCAAAAAGGTTGGTGAATCTCACAGGTTTAGTAATAAAGTAATCATTTATGAACCACAAGTATGTACCAGCGTTGCTATCAAGCAAAGTAAGTAAATCAGTATGTACGCACAGTTGCCATGAGCTCATATGTTGAAGCTTAACCGTGTAGTGTGAATATATCACGTACCCCCGTGAGTGCTATCCGCACACTCATATGTAACAAATACTAATATGCATGTTTCTACGTGTAAATCAGTACGTGGTGGTGCTACCACCCCAGGCAGGGATTGTCAGTCCCAAATGGATCCATTTACTAGTAATCGCGCTTAAGTCCGTAACTAACAACTTATGATAGGAGGATTTCAGTGGATAAAAGTAACTCATGCAAAGTTCGTGTAAAAGCAGTAGTAAAATCCGTACAGTACATTGCGTTCACGTGTAAAACAGTTGCTAAGTATCTCACCCCAAAGTATAAAAACAGTAAAAATGGGGCTGTAAGACTCACCTGAGTCAAGCAAGCATATACATAAGTTAGTTATTTGCTATTAACGTTAAATCGAGCATGTCGTGATATTGTATGTATTCAAAGATTGGTATAAAAAGTATCTTCAAGTTTCTGTTTCATGCGACAATGCATTTGGTCCGTGAGTCAAAGAAAGTCAAAGGCCATAATTTATCCGACAATAGGGTACTGTGTCAATAGGATTCTCGGACACTGTTTATGCGAGAATAGTAATTCACGGACTTTGTTTATGCGTTAATGATATTCACGGGTTTTTGTTTATGCGTGAATGATATTCACGGATTGTGTTTATGCGTGAATGATATTCACGGTTTTTGTTTATGAGACAAACTGTTTATCCATGTGGGCCACCAGTACAACTCCTTGGTTTGGTTTCAAACTGTTTATCCATGCCTCGCAAGGCCTCGTGTTTCACATTTTCAGCTTTGAGTGCTTTGAGTTGAGCGGTAACAATTTGGATTATCAGGTCGTTGTGTATAGTCATGACAAGTGCTCGGACTCGAAGGGGTTTCACTCGTTCTTTACGACTTAAGGCATCAGCAACAACGTTTGCCTTGCCTGGATGGTAGCGAATTTCACAGTCGTAATCTAGTAAGTAGTTCGACCCAACGGCGTTGTCTCATGTTTAGGTCTTTTTGGTCGAAGATGTGTTGGAGACTTTTGTGGTCGGTAAAGATTGTACACTTGGTACCGTATAAGTAGTGTCTCCAAATTTTGAGAGCGAATACAACTGCTCCCAACTCTAGGTCATGAGTGGTGTAAT
This sequence comes from Pseudognaphalium luteoalbum, assembly GCA_963422505.1. Classification (NCBI taxonomy): domain Eukaryota; kingdom Viridiplantae; phylum Streptophyta; class Magnoliopsida; order Asterales; family Asteraceae; genus Pseudognaphalium; species Pseudognaphalium luteoalbum. Next base: position 109,617,528 of record OY730193.1, on the reverse strand, counting down.
TCTTTTCGTGGACCTTGAGTTGCCGGGAGGCGTAAGCAATAACCTTGTCTCGTTGCATCAGCACACAACTGAGACCTTGGTGTGAAGCGTCACAGTATACCACGAAGTCATCGTTGCCTTCGGGTAAGGAAAGAATAGGTGCACTGCAGAGTTTCTTTTTGAGCAGTTGGAAAGCTGACTCTTGTTTATCAGTCCAATCGAACTTCCTTTCTTTTTGGGTCAGTGCAGTGAGAGGTTGAGCTATTTTCGAAAAATTCTCAATGAATCGCCTGTAGTATCCGGCGAGTCCTAAGAATTGTCGTACCTTGGTGGGTGTAGTAGGTGCTTGCCAACATTTGATGGCGTCAATTTTTGAAGGATCAACATGAATTCCTTGACTGTCAATCACGTGTCCAAGGAATTGTACAGTTTGCATCCAGAACTCACACTTGGAGAATTTGGCATATAACTCCTCGTGCTTGAGTAGTTCTAGAATGGTTTTCAGGTGTTGCGCGTGTTCTTGTTCATTGCGCGAGTAAATCAGAATGTCATCAATGAAAACGATGACAAACTTGTCGAGGTAAGGCTTACACACCCGATTCATAAGGTCCATGAATACTGCCGGTGCGTTGGTCAAGCCGAATGGCATCACTTGGAATTCGTAATGCCCGTAGCGAGTTCGGAAAGCTGTTTTAGGAATGTCGGTGTCACGAACTCGTAGTTGGTGATAACCTGACCTTAGATCGATCTTTGAATAAAAACTCGACCCCTGAAGTTGGTCAAACAGGTCATCAATACGAGGTAGTGGGTAACGGTTCTTGACGGTTAATTTGTTGAGTTCACAGTAGTCGATGCACATGCGGAAAGAACCGTCTTTCTTTTTCACAAACAAGACCGGGGCTCCCCAAGGCGAGGAACTCGGTCGAATAAAGCCTTTATCCAGGAGTTCTTGCAGTTGCGTAGACAACTCCTGAAGTTCAGAAGGGGCTAAACGGTACGGTGCTCGTGCCACGGGTGCTGCGCCGGGCACAAGGTCAATAGAAAATTCGACTTGTCTAGTTGGCGGTAGGCCAGGCAAGTCTTCAGGAAAGACTTCTGGGAAGTCTCGAACAATAGGCACATCCTCAAGTCGCTTCTCCTCCGACTGTTTCTCTATAACATGTGCGAGGATTGCCTGGTACCCTTTTCTCAAGTATTTCCAGGTTTTCATGCAAGAAATAATGTTAAGTCTCGTCCCACCGGTCTCCCCTTGTACAATTAAAGTTCCACCGGTGATGAGAGGAATATGGGCGATTTTCTCGTAACAAATAATCTCGGCGCGGTGTTTGGATAACCAATCCATACCGACGATTATGTCAAAGCTGCCGATCTCGACAGGTATAAGATCTAATAGGGAATAGCTCATCAGCTAATTTCAACGTGCAGTTAGGTATCATACTATTGGCCTCAATGAGTTTGCCATTTGCCAATTCTACTGTGTACTTAGAATCTAAGGCAACAGGTGTAGTGTTAAGTAGTGGACAAAACTCATTGGATATGAAGCTCCTATCAGCACCAGTATCAAATAACACAGAAACAGTTAAATTGTTGAGAAGGAACGTACCCGTGACCATATTCGGGTCCTGGCGGGCATCCCCAGCGTTGAGTACAAAAGCTCTGCCCCGAGCATTGTTGTTATTGTCCCCTTTCTTATTTTCAATTTGGGGCAGTCACTTTTGAAATGTCCAGCAACTCCACATTCATAACAGGTTCTGGGAGTGTTGGGTTTGGAGTTGGTATTAGCAGTGTTGGTTCTGCAGTCTTTAGCAAAGTGCCCGAATTGCTTGCACTTGCTACATGGGCAAGAACCCTGATGGTGTCGTTGGCACTTAGAGCAATAGGGCTTGGTTCCCTTGTACGCTCCCTTGTCATCTGAACCGGAGGTGTAGGCTTTAATGGTTTCGGGTTTCTTGTTTTGGTGGTTGTTGTGGTTGTCGGACCATTTTCTTTTGTTATTGTTGGAGGATGGAGTGGGTGGTTCAGGATCCTCGTTCATGGCCATGAGTTCATGAGCCAATCAGATAGCACCATCAATGGTGGTTTGGTTTGAGGAGGCGACGTTCCCCCGGACGGGTTCCAGAAGACCGCGGATGTATTTTCTGATCTTGTCAGACTCGGTGCTTACCATTGCTGGTCGGAGGATGGCAAGCTAGTTAAACCTCGAGGTGTATCTATCAATGTCAGTCCCCTGCACTTTCAGGTTCCAAAATTCTTCCTCCAGCTTCTGGAGTTGTTCAATAGGGCAGTACTTGACAGTGAGCATCTTTTTCAGATCCTCCCAAGAGAGTAGGTAGGCGTTGTCGATACCCACTGATTGGGCATATGAGTTCCACCAGGAGAGGGCACCACCTTCGAGGGTGCAAGTAGAGAATTTAACCTTATCTTCCTCTGCACATCTGCTGATGAGAAAGACATATTCCATCTTCTCACACCACCTGATCAGCCCGATGGCACCTTCCGTGCCATTGAAGATGTGAGGTTTGCAGTTTTGAAAATCCTTGTAGGAACAAGGTTTTGGTTGAGATCGGTTGACGGTCGAGTCTTCGCTGCCTGATGTCGGTGCTCGTGTAGCCAAGGCTTGGGCCACACTGCGGGCAATCAGATCCGCTATTTCAGTTTCGCTGAGGGTGACCTGGCGTCGGGGAGGCATGATGCTGAACAAGAAGAACAAGAAAAGAGAAATAAGAGGTTTGTAAGAATTTATGATATATCTCATGTGTATATGATGAAATATGCGATAACAGAGTGACGTGATAACCATATTTCATTAGATAACTAGATTAGATACAAGACGTGAGTTCTAGAAGGTTACATAATATAAGGAGTACAAAAGATGTCAGGAATTGTTACATCCGGTCGAATTCAAAAGTTACGCCTAGGAAATCACTAGATTTTCAGACTAAAAACTACACTAGTCTTAACGTAAATTAATTTGTTCCATCAGTGCAACAAGGCGATCCACTGTATTTGCAAGTCTGCTGGTCTGTCTGGCGTTGTCTTCAGCCAAAACCAGTCGTTGAACCAGTTCACGCGCGTACTCTTCAGCTTCTCGTGAGCGTTGCTCACATTCTTCCAGCCTGAGTCGTAAAACTACGGTATCCGCGCCTATTTCCACTACTTTATCTCGAAGGGTGTACATGTTGTTGACTGTATTTTCGTGGTCCTCAGCAACCTCATTAATACGTTCCAGTGCCGTGAGCCTCCATTGCTCGCGGGTTTCCTGAAGTTCCAGGTCCATATCCTGCAATTGTCTCCCGTGACGATTCACTCTGGATGCTAACTCCGGAACAGAAAGGTGTGTTGGTTCCCGAGTGTTAGGATTGGGGTAGGGGCTAGCTCGAGGTGGCCTACTAGTCCTCCTGACTACTCTCGGATTTCGCGATTCGGATTGAGAGCGTGACGAACTGGGCGGTGTGTTTGTCATTTCTGAGACAAAGCGTTTAGAAATAATAAGGCCTATATTCATATAATATGTATATAATATAGCCTATAGTGTCTAGCACAAACATATTGGTGTCCCGGTTTCTCTCGAGGTCAGAGTCAACTAGTGTACCCTGTTCAGTCATAACCCTTTTCAGATTTCACATCATATTAATTTAATTTTACATAGTTGATCAGGCTATGTTAAATTAAACTAGTATCATGTAATCACTGAATCAGTCATACCTAATAAGGGATACTACCTAACGGTCATAGTCTAGGCCCACTAAATGCAACCTAGTTCGCTATAACCTTAGGCTCTGATACCAATCTGTAACACCCCCAAATTTACTGTTGCGCGGAAAGCTTTGGGTGTTACTAATCAATAATCAAGCACCAAAGTAAAGCAAACGACATCTATATGCAACGTCGTACAATAGTACAAAAGTATTACATTGTTGAATCATAATAACAAGCTTCGAGTTCGAAGATGATTTCCTAGAGATTCTAATACATAACTGATATACAAAAAGTAATGCAAAAGAATTTCCACAAGTATGTATGCATGCGACTCGAGCTATCAGTCCTGGGGTAATCCTACTCCGTTTGTGTACCTGAGATACAAAGCTAAAAAGGTCAATCAAAAAGGTTGGTGAATCTCATAGGTTTAGTAATAAAGTAATCGTTTATGAACCACAAGTATGTACCAGCGTTGCTATCAAGCAAAGTAAGTAAATCAGTATGTACGCACAGTTGCCATGAGCTTATATGTTGAAGCTTAACCGTGTAGTGTGAATATATCACGTACCCTCGTGAGTGCTATCCGCACACTCATATGTAACAAATACTAATATGCCTGTTTCTACGTGTAAATCAGTACGTGGTGGCGCTACCACCCCAGGCAGGGATTGTCAGTCCCAAATGGATCCATTTACTAGTAATCGCGCTTAAGTCCATAACTAACAACTTATGATAGGAGGATTTCAGTGGATAAAAGTAACTCATGCAAAGTTCATGTAAAAGCAGTAGTAAAATCCGTACAGTACATTGCGTTCACGTGTAAAACAGTTGCTAAGTATCTCACCTCAAAGTATAAAAACAGTAAAAGTGGGCTGTAAGACTCACCTGAGTCAAGCAAGCAAGCGTTTAACTTAATAAACGTAAATTCTGAAAGCAGTAGTAATCCGTAGGTTCCGCGAACCCGCAACCTTCTAATGCCCTAATCATATAAGGTTGTATGTATAAGTGAATGTCTCAAAAGATCATTCATGCTAGTTGTCCACTCAACTAGGAAATGTCCAAGCATTTGTTTGTACGTATGAAATTATCTTGTAAGTAAGTGTGGCCCGTTGGTGACGGATGGGTAATAATAATTTACATATTATTATTATGTAATTCATCGTGTTTGTATACCTTGTAAAGCATATACATAAGTTAGTTATTTGCTATTAACGTTAAATCGAGCATGTCGTGATATTGTATGTATTCAAAGCTTGGTATAAAAAGTATCTTCAAGTTTCTGTTTCATGAGACAATGCATTTGGTCCATGAGTCAAAAAAAGTCAAAGGCCACAATTTATCCGACAATAGGGTACTGTGTCAATAGGATTCTCGGACACTGTTTATGCGAGAATAGTAATTCACGGACTTTGTTTATGCGTTAATGATATTCACGGGTTTTTGTTTATGCGTGAATGATATTCACGGATTGTGTTTATGCGTGAATGATATTCACGGTTTTTGTTTATGAGACAATGGTATTCACGGAGTTGAGATTTCATGCGATAATAATGAGGATTGACGGACCAATGATTTTCTAGAATACAAGTGTTATACTTTGTTCCCACTGTTTACTAAACTTGTTATCACTGTTCGTTATAAACTCGTTACCACTGTTAGTTAATTAACTCGTTACCACTGTTAGTTTATTAACTTGTTACCACTGTTTGTTATAAACTCGTTACCACTGTTAGTTAATTAACTCGTTACCACTGTTAGTTTATTAACTTGTTACCACTGTTTGTTATAAACTCGTTACCACTGTTAGTTAATTAACTCGTTACCACTGTTAGTTTATTAACTTGTTACCACTGTTTGTTATAAACTCGTTACCACTGTTAGTTTATAACCTCGTTACCACTGTTTGTTATAATCTCGTTACCACTGTTAGTTTACAACCTCGATAAGCCTTTCGATTTGGAGCATTTCTAGTCCGATTTATACCTAACCAAAAATCACACATGTTCTCATATATGTCTAGTTCATTTTTGCACTTTATGGTATTTTTATATGTTCATTTACTATTTTAAACAAAAATAGTTTCAAGGTGTGGTCAGACTTGGTCCAAAACGGTTATATGTTCAAAGATTGAGTTATACACGAAAATACGGACATTTCTAGAAATGGTCATAGAAGAACTTTTTAAAGTTGACAAAATATGTGAGGTTTTGGAACTGGTCTAATACGTTTTAGTGGTCTAGAACTCAAGATATGGTCTCGAGAAGGGGATGAATGTTTCTGTCCGTCGGAACAGTAATGCGCACCTTAACGGAAATATTATTTTAAAATAGTAAACGAAATCGATATGTCACGAAATAGATGTCGTTGGAAAGCTAACACCACGAGCTACATTTTAGGCTTAAGAAGCGACAATTTTAGTTAAGAGATGAATTTTTTAAAAAAATCATGGAAGTTGACCCCTTTTTCTGGACAGAAAGTTAAAGTAGCATTTCAAGTTGTAAAATGCGTTTCGATTGAAGTTTTGGACATATCCAAGTCGAGGGAGTACTAGAACATGTAAATAAACATAAAGCAAGTACTTTAGAAGAGAAATGAAGTTCTTACAATGGTTGTTTAGTAGAAGAAAAAGAAAGAAGGAGTAGAGTGCTCGATTCCGCGTGTATTCTTGAAAATCTTCGTCGCGGTGATATGGCGGATTGTGGTGGCTTAAATGTGGAATGTGGTGGTTGTTTTTGGGCTGGAACTCTGTGAAAAGAGAGAGAGAGAGCCGAGATAAAGAGAGAGAGAAGGAGTAGAGAGTGATAGAGGAAGTATGGTGTGTGAAGGAGTGATGGTGGTAATGTTGAGTATAATTCAAGGAAGGATGGGGAGAGTATGGCAAGCCATACTCTTGCCATTTTTCTGCAGGAATCAGAGGGGTCCCACCCCATGTGGTGTGTAAATTTGTTTCCCCAAAGTTGTGTTGTGTGCGGTGCCCTTTTACCCGTTCGTTTTACGTTTTAATTAACCGTATAACGTTTTTAAATGTTATAATTGTACGCGTGTAATCGCGATATTTTTACTTGAAGTATTTTATTAAAATACTTAGTTTTGAGTTATAAAAATATAACTTGAGTTTATCTTTGCGTGTTGGGCGCGTTTCACGCGTTTTTGGTCGTTTCTGAGCATTATATGTGATACGAAATGCTTGTGAAATATAATTGCAATAATATTTGGAAATAGATATGTTTATCAACTAATTTCGTATTATTTGATAAATTGAGTTCACCAACGTCCGTATTAATGTATCGGGATCCGCCCGATATGAAAATGCACGATTGAACATAATCGCTTACGTGTGTGTATATATATATATATATATATATTAATACAAACAATTAGCCTAATCTAGCACTAATTACATGTATTAGCAGATGGTTAAGAACTAATAACTAGCCCTAATTTGTCGGGTGTCACACTGTGATTTGAGTAGATACCCACAGACGTTATGTTGGTCACCAATGTCGAGTTGCTTAGATGAAGAAGATGATGATGCCATCGTTGAATATTAAAATTGAGAGTAAGGTTTGAGAGGTTTTTGATCGGATTTCAATTTTCAAGAAAATGTGCAAGTGAATTGAAAAAGTGTAGTGTTTGGCAGGTTAAATACTATTAAAAAGATGAACAGTACTTTCAAGCCCTAAAACAATAGTAGCAGAATTAAAGTTTGAAAAAGGTACTATCAGAATTAAGTTTTTCAAATTAAAGCTGACAGAACTAATTTTAACCTTTCTTCATACTTGGGTAATTTCACGTCACTTAGTTATTAATAGAGTCGGCAGAACTAACTTGTGCTAGCAGAATTAATACTTTTGAAAACAAAGTTAGCAGAACTAACAACTTTGATCTTTTAATCATGCAACATGTTAGCTCAAAAATGCGGTTGAACTAGCAAAATTAGTTTGTACTAGCAGAACAAAATAAGATAACCAATATCTATACTAACAGAACTAAATAATGAGAGTATAGATATTGACATCCTTATAATTTCTGCTATAACAAACTAATGTATCAAACTTAACCGCTTTTTGAAAAACATTTTGAAATTAGATAATGATTATAATGAGTTGTTTATCATTCCTATACCAGTAACCAAAAATTTAAACCTTCCAACATCAAAAGCCTTTGTGAACAGGTTTGCAAGTTGATTATCAGTATGTACTTTGAAAATCTGAATTAATCTTTTCTCATTACAATCTCTAATGAAGTGATATCTAATTTCAATATGCTTTGTCTTTGAATGCTTTACAGGGTTATTAATGATACATATAGCAGCATTATTGTCAATATACATGGGAGTATTTAAAAAAGTCAAACCATAGTCTAGCATCTGATTTTGAATCCATAGGATTTGAGCACAACAGCTTGATGCAGCAACATATCCTACTTCTGCTGTTGATGTAGACACTGTATTTTGCTTCTTACATTGCCAAGATACCAACATATCTCCCAAGAACTAACATCCTCCTGAAGTTGACTTTTTATCCATATTGTTACCTCCATAATCACTGTCAGAATATGCTACCAAGTTGAAAGAAGAATTCTTTGGATACCATAGGCCCAATTTAGGTTGACCCTTTAGGTATTTAAAAATTCTCTTTACAGCATGAAGATGAGACAACTTAGGATTAGCCTGAAACCTTGCACACACACATACTGCAAATATGATGTCTGGTCTACTAGATGTAAGATACATTAGTGAACCTATCATGGATCTATAGAGGTGTTCATCAACACACTCCCCCTCCAGATCTGCAAGTAGTGGTTTATGTGTTTCCATTGGTGTGCTTGCAGCCTTTGCATCATTGAATCTAAACTTGTCCAAAATGTCCTTCACATACTTATCCTGACTAATGAAGATTCCATCAGCTTTCTGATTCACTTGAAGACCCAAAAAGAAAGTCAACTCTCCCATTGAACTCATCTGAAATTCTGATGCATAAGAGTTTCAAATTCTTTGCAAAGACTATCCCTTGTAGAACCAAAGATGATATCATCTACATAGATTTGTACCAGTAGAATATCACTTTCAATTCTTTTAATAAACAAGGTTTTATCTATAGCACCTCTTTTGAAACCATTATTCAACAGATACACAGACAGAGTATCATACCAAGCTCTAGGAGCTTGATGCAATCCATAAAGTGCTTTATCCAATCTAAGCACCTTATTTGGATATTTGGGATCCTCAAACCCTGGTGGCTGGCATACATATACCTCCTCATCTATCTTTCCATTCAGAAATACACACTTCACATCCATCTGATATACCTTGAAATTCTTGAAAGAAGCATAAGCCAAGAATAATCTAATGGCCTCAATTCTTGCCACAGGTGCAAATACCTCATCATAATCAATTCCCTCTTCTTGTGAGTATCCCTGTGCAACCAATCTAGCCTTGTTCTTAACAATATGCCCCTCTCATCCTTTTTGTTTCTGTATACCCATCTGGTACCAATTGCCCGTTTTCCTTTGGGTAGATCCATCAAAGTCCACACATTTTGAATTTTGAATTGAAGTAGGTCCTCTTGCATAGCTTCAACCCAGCTTGGATCTTTCAAAGCTTCAACTGCTTTCTTGGGCTCTATCTGTGACAGAAAACAAGCAAACAAAGAGAAATTTGCATTTTCATCAATAGTTTTAGATGACCTTCTTGTTTGCATAGGAGCATCAATTGCTCCAATGACATTGTCCAGTGGCATATAGCTTTTGTGAGCCTGATATTGTGGACCAGCTGCCATCTCTATCCCAGATTCCAAATTGGTAATATTTTGATCCAGATTTGTATCTTCTTGATCCATTTGACCACTTGATTCTGATACATCCATTCTTAATGGCTCTTGATCCTCTTCTGCATCTTCATTTGTTGGAAATTCATTTGATGCATCTTCTTGTAGAGGATAATCTGGATCTGATGATGTATTCCCATCACCAAATGCACCATTATCATCCAGGTTTAATGTAATGGGCTCTGAACTCTGTTGTTGATCAGGAGTGGAAGACTCAAACACTGCAGGTGGGTCAGGTAACCATGATGGAAACAAAACAAATTGTGATGATTTGCTTCTTTGTTGACCTGCACTTGTTCATGCATTTGTACTTGCATTTGTACCTGCACTTGATGACTCACACATATAGCTAAAAGATTTGGTTAATGCATCAATGTCAAACAGGTGAGTTGGACCTTTTCCTAAGGCATTAGGTGTGTGCTCATTAAAGGTCACATCCAAGGTCTCTTCCACTATTCTAGTCCTACTGTTGAACACTCTATATGCTTTGCTCTGAAAAGAGTAACCAACAAAGAACCCCTCATCAGCCTTACTTTGAAATTTGCCTAAATGATCCTTGGTATTCAAGATAGTAATAGGACATCCAAATGGTTTAAGAAAGCTAACTAAAGGTTTTCTATTCAAGAATAACTCATAAGGTGTCTTGTTGAGAGGCTTAACAACTAATACCCTGTTCTGGACATAACAAGCAGTGCTAATTGCTTCTACCCAAAAGGTCATTGGTAGTTTAGCATATGCTAACATGGTTCTAGCAGCCTCAATAAGTGTCATATTCTTTCTCTCTGCTACTCCATTATGTTGTGGAGTTCTAGGAGCACTATATTGTTTATCTATTCCATTGGATTCACAGAATTTATCCATCTCTTGATTTATAAACTCTGTTTCATTATCACTTCTGATGATTTTTAGCTTCCTATTGGTTTGGTTTTCAATCCTAATGATGAAAGATCTTAGTATGCCTCCAGTCTCATCTTTGGTTCTAAGAAAGAATACCCAACTAAACCTGCTAAAATCATCAGTGATCACTAGGCAATATGACTTCTTACCTATACTACTCACATTTGTAGGTCCAAATTAGTCCATGTGCAGTAAATGTAAAGGTGAGTCAATAGAGTTCAGTGTTTTGGTCTTATAAGGGGATTTATGTTGCTTGCCTTTTTGACATGCAACACAATGGTCATCACATGAATATGTTTTCTCTGGTAAACCTCTGACAAGTTTTCCTTTAACAAGTTTGTTTATTGTTTTAAAATTCATGTGACACATCCTTCTATGCCAAAGGTCAGATTCATCAACAGTTGCTTTTGAAATAAGATAGTTCAATTCAGGTTTAGGTACAAATTTAGCCAATTCACAGCTGTACATGTTGTTCTTTCTGGGAATTTTCATTAAAATAATTTTTGGGTCAAGAACAAACTTTTCAGAAAGAATACAACATTCTGTGTCATTAAAGAATACTGGGTTCCTTTTCTCAGTTATTTGGCTAACACTTAGCAAGTTGTACCTCAATTGTTCAACATAGTACACATCATTGAAGCTCATCTTATCACTGTTGACATTTCCCATTCCTGTAATCCTTCCTCCTTTAGGATTACCTCCAAATGCTACAGGACCTCCATCAAGAGCTTTGTAGTCCTCCAACCTGCTTCTATCTCTTGTCATGTGCCTAGAGCATCCACTATCAATGTACCATAGGCTTTTCTTTTTGCTCTGCACATATAAATGACAAAAGATCAGTTTCTCTTGGGAACCCAAACCAATTTGGTTGTGGGTGTCCCCTTTTTATCAACAACATCAACTCTTTTGAAAGTCATTGATGTTGATGCCATTTTTAGTTGGTTTCCAAACCCAACTGATATTTGACTTAACAGAATTAAATGATCTGGCAGAATTAATTTCTGGACCACTTCTATTTTGCCTAGCAGAACTAAAGTTGTTCAACTTTTGCCTAGCAGAACTAAAATTGTTCAACTTTTGCCTAGCAGAACTAAAGTTGTTCAACTTTCGCCTAGGAGAACTAAAGTTGTTCAACTTTTGCCTAGCAGAATCAACTGTGATTTGCCTAGCAGAATTAACATTGTTGTTATGCTTGGCAGAATTAAAATTTGTTACAGTCAATTTAGTTCTGTTGGCATTGACTTTTGTCAACACCCCTGCACTTCCTTTTGGTACAGCAGAGCTAACTTTTGCCTTTGATTTCTTCACTACACTGGCAGAATTAATTTTTGTTTTGAAATTTTAATGATTAATTCTGTCAGTAGTAGTCCATGATGATTGCTTAACCTTTTGAAATCTTGGGTTATAATAGCAGTCAATTTGAAGATGATTAAATCTTCCACGAATGAAACAAGCTTTCTCATCAATTCTTTTGAAATTAGATCCAAGTTTTTGAGAAACCATTTGATTCCAGTTTCTTTGGTTTCCTCTTGAATTTTTATTTGATTTTGAAGATGATGATGAGCTAGCTACACAAACACATTTGGTACATTTAACAACAACAGTTTTATCATTTACTGGTGTGTTAACGGATGTATTAACACCTTTTCCCTTCAGATTCTTCAAATTCATCTTAGCCTTTTCTTGGAATAATTTCTTACCTTCTGCTAGTTTCTCAGCCTTAAACTTAGATACTAGCCCAGTACCAGAGTTAAGTTTTGAATAAACTTTCTCATTTTTCTTAGGTTCATCCTCATCATCTGAATTCCACTCAGATACCTCGACCTTTTCTAGATCATTTACCTTTTTGTTCAATGCAACTACAAGTTCTACTTGCTTAACTTCATCTATCATTTTCTCCTTAAGCTTACTTATGTCTAAGTCAGTTTTAGGAGGCATGTATGTGTGGTTGTAAGGTGGAGGTACACTGTTAAGATTATAACCTAAGCTAGTTTTAATCTTATCATGAATTTGATTCTTAATTAGATTTTGAACACTTTCAAAAGCATTCTCTAGATCAGTCACTGTAAGTTTGATAATCTCTTTCTCAGCAGTGACTTCAGCTAACTTCTTACTCAAATCACCAACTGATAACACGCAAAAAGTCATGTTTTTGCGTGCATTAATCTCACCTTTTTAGCCCAATATGTGACAAAATTAATCAAAATAGATACTTTATCAGTAAAACTCGTCACATGAGCCAAAATATAGACAATGTCTCAAAAGTCAACTAAAATGGTCGAAAAACATGATAAATCTAACGAATACGATCATCAGCATTCTCGTTCACTCGTTCTAGCACTTTTTGAGCTACACAAAGAATTATGACCTCTAACTTATGTCATTTTCTTTGTTAGGAACACGTGGATATAAAGAACGCTCAAAACGGATAAACGATGAAGAAGTTACGCCCGAACGAAGAAACGAAGAACCGAAGAACCAGCATAAGGCTGAACCAGGCCGTATACGGCTGGTCCAGACGTATACGTCTGGGCCTGGACCGTATACAGCCTGCACAGACCGTATACGGCCTGTGCTCAGCCGTATACGGCCCAGTTCAGCCGTATTCACCCTATGCTCAGCCGTATACGGTCCAGTTCAGCTGTATACGGTCCAGCTCAGCTGTATCGTGCGTTTGGGTGATAAAAATCTGATTTTTATTCGCCTTTGTGATACGGTTGTGCGTTTGGAGGTTTGGATACGGTCTATGGATATGGCTGTGCGATCTCTATAAATACAAGTCTCATTTCAACACTTCAACACACTTCTCAACCAACTACAACACACACACACACTTTCTCTCACTACTCTCTCTCTAAAAATTAGTTAGTTAGTTAATTAGGTTAGTTAAGCTAGTAGATTAGTAGCTTACTTGTAACGGAGGTGCTCCGAGACTGCGGTGTCGCACGATTTGTAATAACGCTTTGTCAGGTTCTATTATAATCTCTATCTTGTTGCTATACTTGTTTAGAATTACTTGCTAGGATTATTGCCATGCTTAGCTAGACAAATCTGTGTTTGCTATGATAGTTGCCATGCTAGGGTAGTTATACTTAAATCATGTTGTTACTCTGTCTATATGTTGTTGAATTATATTTGAATCTATGAATTGAATCTCAAATGTTTATCTATCCAACTTATGTTGTGGTTAGTAACATCCTTCTAGGCTTGGCCAATTGCTAGTTGTATGCCGCTAATTATTCTGTGTTTGATGATCGTTGAACTCAACATGGTCGGTGTTCTCCTGGTTGAAATATTACCGGAGGGAGACACGGAGCGTAGGATTAGAGATAGATTAGATTCAGGTCATTTAACAAGTTTCTTAGAGAGAACTTTCAGGACACTTGTGACTTAACCATGTACCCCGTCACTCTGCTGATCTCTGCTATGATGCCTTTATGCATGTTCTTGTTTGATTGTTGCTTAGGGTTTGCATGCTAGTATCTGTTATGCTGATTAGTTACATGATTAGGTTTTCGAATATTTATCAATTGCATACACCAGTTTAACATGCATAAAATAGTTAAAATGATTTATATGAAATAATGATGAACAATTTAATCAGTCGTTAGACCAGACCATCCCAACTTGTCTCGGTAGGAAACCCCTGTTCATGTTTTTGTTTATTCAACAATTCATGCCATGATTCGGATATCTCAAATGTCCGAGATTGGGGAACAAGACTCGAGGATGGTTGTTGGTTAAATTGGTTGCTACATTTGGGACAACTTCCGGTGTAGTTTACATTCCATAACTGTTATCCACATGACATGTTATTTATCTGATTGCGGACAACTCTACGTTAGATAGATAATAGGCTAGGAGTTATGGCTCATTAGGAAATATTGTTGTCATCTTAACTAAGGCTTTATCCAATTAACTACCCCTAAATAGCATGAGTAATTATCATAGTAAACACTCGCTTCACCTATAAGTTCTCGTTGCCACCTCCCCTCCACTTTACTTTATTTTAAATTTAAATTTTAGATAATTAGTAGTTAGTTAAAACCAAAACAAACCAAGACCTCTTTTAAACCCTAGCTAAATCCCCATAGATAATTAAAGTCCTAGATCCCATGCCCGTTGTAGTTTGAAGAACGACCCTAGGTCATACCTATCGCTGTACTCACCCATAGCTTTAGTATACTTAGGCCCAGCAAAAACAAATTTTAAAACCCACTGATCCAACCAAGCGGGAGGCCCGCAACGACAGGAAGCGATTCCTAAAAACCGACCGTTCGGCTGGCATCACCAACCTTATTCTGTAAAACATCCTTTTCATAATGAGCATATTTAAGGTCATAATCATATTGTTCCTCATTTTCCTTGTATGCTTTTATCTGTTTTTCTAAATCTTCTATTGCTAAGGTTATGTGTTGGCTTCTAATGTCCCATTCCTTAAGTTCTTTACAGATTGTAGCATTATGATCTCTGTAATGTTTAACAGTTTTCTTACACACATTAGAACATAATTTTGCTTGTACCTCATAAGGAACTTCATCTGATGTGCTTTCCTCTCCAACAGCCATCAAAGCATGATTCTGAGGTTCCATTTCAGCTTGATCACTCCAATCATAACCCAGACCATCTTGTGAAACAAGAGCATTTGGTGTAGATTCCTGAACTGGAATGGTTCTTTTATGAGGACCATTATATGCAACATTATATCCACCAGATCTCTTTCTATTTCCCTCTTGCCTTGGAGATCTGCACTCTCTAGCAAAATGACCCAATTTGTGGCAGTTGTAGCATTCCACTTTGCTCTTGTCAAACCCCACATTGTCATCCCTTTTACCTGCAAAATTATTCCTTCCTGTCCTCTGCAGAAACCTCTTTACCCTCATGGTAATCATGGCCATCTGCCATTTTATGTCCATCTCTTCTAGATCATCAGGATTTACTTGCTCTAATTCTTCATTAGTTAGTGAGGAGTTCACATGACTAGCAAAGAAAGCTTCTACAACTTGATATGTAGACTTTTCCTATGTTATAGATGATGATCAAGATCCTACAGCTTTCACAACAGGTACAGATCTATAACTCTTTGGATCTACCTTAGACCTTCCCATGGACATGAATGAAGTATTATGAGAGCCTTGTGCTTCACCAACAATTTGCTTTCTGCTTTCAACCTCAGGTTCAAAAGCTTTAAGATCATTATATAAGTCATTGAGTTCCTTGTCGTCTAGATCACTTCTTTGCCTTAGACAAACTGTGTACATGGTCCATTCTTCACCCAAAGATCTTAAAAATTTTCTGTTAAGATCATCTTTATCTATAACAACCTTGTGATTCTTGAGCTCACCAACCAACTTTCTATACCTGTTGAACACCTGAGTCAAAGTCTCAGACTTGACAAAGCTAAAATTTTCAAACTGTTGTTTGAGCATGGATCTTTTGTTCTTCTTAGTGCTTTCATTCCCAGCAAATCTCTTGTCCAGCTCTTCCATAAGCACCTTAGCATCCTCAGCTTGTTCAAACTCACTTTGATACTCATTTGGAATAGAGAGTAACAAAGTGCTTAAAGCCTTGAGTTCCGTAGATCTTTCTCTTCTTTCTTGCTCAGTAGTTGGTGCACCTCTTGGTAGTCTTACACCATTAGCATCAGTTTTGTATGTGGGACCATTCTCCACAATGTCCCATAACTGATAATCAGTAAGCAACATGTGTTGCTTGATTCTGTTTCTCCACATATGGTACTCATCAGGTCTAAGAATGGGAATTCTAGACACCTGGATACTATCTACAAATTCTGAAGCCATACTAACAATATTAAACTTAAGGATGAACTAAACCTCAAACTATTAACGATATCATCTCAGATCTTCCTGAATCCAAAGCTTACACTTGCTCTGATACCAATTGTGAAGTCCCACAATTACACTTGTTCACACAAATGTATTAACACAAGCAATGAATTCTTAACAAGAAGTTTGCAGAATAACACTTGTTAAGTTAGGAAGATTATATGTGTAACATCCATTCCTCGGGTCTAGTAGTATTTTAATATTTTCTGACTGTGAATTAATATTTAATGTGTCAGAAAATAGGTTCATTTGATAATTGAAAATAAATGGGTAAAAGAGTCAAATAATTTATTGTGGTTAGTAAATTATTAACTATTTTAAATTAATTCAGTTGACGGTAAAATAAAATAATATTTCCCCGCAAATGGTTTTAAGTTCTAGACAATAGATATTAAAGGGGACAAAGCTAGTACACATATATCTATTATATGTGTGTAATATGTATGAAACTTCACAAAAATTCCAGATACATCGATTGAGAGCCAGAGATTGATCTAAACCCTAAAACTAATCAAAATCATCATCAATCATCAAATATCTTGCAAAATTGAAGCTTCCTTTCTTGTTTCTTGCTCCTGACCGTACCATACATCACCCAGGAACAATTCAGAAACTTGAAACAAGTTGTGGAATTAAATTAAGGTTATAGAACTTCGATTCAAACTTTAAAAACGTGAATTGATCATCTCTACATCATCCTTAATATCTTGTAAGTCTTAATTTCCTAATTTCTATAAACCCTAGAAAATGGGTTTTGGGTAATTCTATGAATTAGGATGAATTTCATGGAATTAAAGCTTGTATTAGTGATATGATTACTAGATATTGCTTAATACATAATTATAGGTTAAGCCATAACCTAGAATTGAAAATTTGAATGTATGATCATGATAAAAGTGTATGATTTAGTTGATAATTCAAGAATTGAAGCTTCTAAGCTTAGAATAATGATGTATGATTGATAAGTGTTGATTAATGGTGATGATAAGCATAATTCAAGTTAAAAGTTATGAAGTGATTAAGTGTTCTTGAAAGTTATAGAGATTATGATGATTTTATGAGTTATATAATGAAATTGGTATTGGTTACTAATTAGAACACTTGATCGAGTTAAATACCATATTGTTTACATTGTAGTATTATGTTGTAAATACTAAAGATAATAGTGATTAGTAATTATGAAGATTTTAGTTACTAAATGTGTTAACATATTGATAATTGTGGTGATTGTGCTAATTCATGTGAATTGAGTAATTTAGATTTGTTGGCATAAATCTATTGATACGATGTTATGTTCATATTAAAACAAGTGACTAACTTGTGTATTCTATTGTATTCTCAGATATGGAGAAAGACTCAGTGACATTAGACTACTGAGTGGACAACTGAGGTATCGGTGAGTGGATCTTAATCCTCAGTGTAATTTAGTTGTAACAGGTTTGGTTACAACGGGTAATCGTATTATTACTGCTTTTGGTTTGTCATGATTAATTTGGTTTGATAGTAATAATACTGTTGATAGACTGGTTAGTCTGATATGTTGACTTGATTGAATATGTGAATACGTGATCACTTGATATTTGGCCTTCGGACATCAGTATTGAGGTCAACAGGTTGGTTGGGTTTGGTTACTATTGTAAGATGACAGGATTTTCCTTGTACATATCGTTAATAGAAACTTAGGTCGTATGAGATTAGTACCAAACTATCGGTCTATTCTGTATTGGCCATACATATTGACGATAAGTGTTTAGGGAGAATCCCCGAGTATCATGATATCTCCAGAACCACCGATCCTCAATGATATGTTGTGTATTGAGATGTTATCTCGTTGATATTATGTGTACTGTTGGTATTCTTGGCTGAAGGTTTCCCCAAGAACCATCGATCTATTTGATGTTTTTGTTTACAATTAATTATTGTAATCAAGGTTGTTATGCTAAGTTAGGTTGTTGGTTATGTATTCCCTCACTTAGCGTTATGCTAACCCCACCACCCCACTTCTTGCAGGTTATGGTTTGGATATAACGGGATTGTCAAGAAGTTGTTCGGGACGGAATGTTTGACCAAGCTTACTTTGATATTACTTTGATAACTTAAAGTTGTATTTGGAATTAAATAACACCCATTTTAGATGTACTATAGTTTTGAAATATTATGGTTTAATTTCATAATGTGTTATAACTGAATTGTTAAAGTTTGTTTGGACTTACGCTTCTGATGTAAAATACATTTAAATAATGTTGTAAAAGATGGGGTGTTACAATATGTATTACTTGTAGTATGATTGTAATAGATTTGAAAGTATAACAAGAACACAATTGTTTCAATAGTCAAAAGCCTCAATATTATTATTACAATAATACGGATACACTTATTGTATCAGGGTTACAAGCACCTTGAAGCTAAGTTACAACTGACTAAAGACTTAGGTACAACAATGAACCATTAGTCTTACTTATACACAAAAACAAGTAAACAACTTGTATAAAATCTATACAAAATCTACTTTACCTGACCAAGTCTTTCTAGGAAACATGACAACATTAAATGCATTACCATTTGTTGTCTGTTGCGTGCACTGTTCCTCAAAAGCATGCTTGCAGTAGGTGTATTTGTGTTGCAAGGTTGGTGAAAAGTAGATCCACTGAGCAGAACTATCAGAAATGATGAGCAACACTAATAACAACAACTGGCAGAACTAATCTTGAAATTCTTTCAGTCTGGCAGAACTAACAGCAGAATGACTTGGCAGAACTAATACAGAAAAGACAAGCAGAACTAACTCTAGAAAACTTTATCTTCAATAAATGAATAGAGCTAACTCTACCAGCAGAACTAAGTCTTTAATAACTAACAGAATTAACTTCAACAGAGCTAAACACTTAGAATATTTATTCACTTGATCTTCAGCAGATTTTAGCCCAACAGTATATAACTATGCGTTGACCTTTATTGTGTGTATGTAAGAAAATTGAACGCCATTTTATATTTGTAAAGTAATAGAATATTATTGAAATTGGTTGTTGCTTACATAACTTGAATTGTATGTCTATTTATTATAGAAAATAACTTAAAGATCAAGAAACATTAACCCGTAACCTAATGGACCCTAAACCCACAATTGAATTTGGGCCAACTAACCTAACCATCTAATACTCTCTCGCAGTTTGCACGGGAGGCTTCCGAACGTACAAACTGGAACAAATATTGAAGCCATTTCATCTTCTTCTCTTCTTTTCATTGTTCGATTTTGTTTGGTTAGTTGCTTACATGTCAAGAATAAGCATATATTATTGATTATGAGTGCATAGGATGCCTATTTATAATAGATTAAAACTTATGAAACAAACTATATAATCTGAACCCTAAAAATCTAATGGACCTTAAACCTACAATCGGGTTTGGGCCAACTAACCTAGCCCTTTAATACACCCCTGCAATTTGAAAACAAACTGGAACGAATGTATAAGCCACTTTTTCTTCTGCTTTTCTTTTCTTCATTTAATTTTGTTAGCTTCTTTCTTTTTGTTGTTGACACGTAGATAAAGTTGTATTTGGCGAGAAAGTTGTATACTGTTTGATGACTTCCTCCTTTCAATAACTTTTTTTTTTCTTTTTCTTCACGTCATGGCTTGTTTTCCCTGGATAGGAGCGACAATTTTTGATTAACTATTTTCGAAGACAACAATGATCGATCTCCAGTGTTAATATAAAAAGTTATGTTGGTGAGACAATATTAGTTAAATGATGGCTAAATCAACGTTGAAGGCTAGGGTTTCGTAGGCTATGGTTTATAGGAAGAAATGAAAAGACTAATTTTAAAGAAAACAATAAAGAGGTAAATAAAGAGACAATGAAGGCTAATCATTGTTGTCAGCGACAATGCTTTTAGTTACGGATGACACCCGTGGGTCGTGGGTACGGATATGTCAAACCCATCACTCGCCCGCGATGGGTTTTTTATACCCGCAAACCCGTGAATACCCACTAGCGGGTTTATTTTCACACCCATACCCGTGACCCGCGAATACCCATGGGTAACCCGCGGGTTTTAAATAATATAAACATTTTATCTAAATATCAAAAGATTTTATATAATTTTAATGTATAAAAATATTTTAAAACATGTTTAGATTAATGGATCATAATTTTAAACGAATTAAATTGTTAAAATTTAAGGCATGTGGATTAATAGTTCGATAACTATCAATCTATTTGATGATTTTTTTT
Source organism: Pseudognaphalium luteoalbum (assembly GCA_963422505.1). Classification (NCBI taxonomy): domain Eukaryota; kingdom Viridiplantae; phylum Streptophyta; class Magnoliopsida; order Asterales; family Asteraceae; genus Pseudognaphalium; species Pseudognaphalium luteoalbum. The sequence goes on along the minus strand of OY730193.1, from coordinate 109,597,046 downwards.
CTTAATCGTATGATAAGTTTACTATTCAAAACATGAAAACTATACTTTTTATCTCTATATGAATAGTTTTATTATATATAGTTCAAATTAACCTTTATATATACATATATACACAATAAAAGGTATCTAATTATCTATAATGTGTTTTGTAGGTTCGCGGGTCGGGTTTATCCGCGGGTATAAGTCTATACCCATCACCCGCCCGCGACCTGCTAACAGGTAGAAGTTCATACCCGTAACCTATTCATAAGTAAAAAAATTACGGATTTACCCACCCACAATGGGCGGGTACCCACGGGTTGTGGGTTTTCTCTCGCCCATTACCATCCCTACTTTTAGTAGAAAACTTTTGTCTAGCTACTATGGGTTTACAATTAATTATGGGCATTACTGTCTTATACATCGGGATCAACTTTTTGTAATCACTCAAATAACTACATTATTATATTGAAAATTAAGCCATGTGCGATGCACGATCAATTGTAAAAAGTGCAGTTATATAATAATTTATAATTTGTAAGTAGTCGAATATATTAATGAGCTCATAATCAGTGTTATCGATAGCACAATTAATTTGTGATGTTGACCAATTACTTTACGTTTACTTCAATATTTATCATATATATCATTCATTTACTTTTCAGCATAAAGTTATAAACGAAACTTCTTTGCAAACAATGTTCAGAAGCTTGTAAATTAATAATACCTAATCGTTAACTAAAATAATAAGCTCTAATATGTAATTAAAAAACTTTGTTTAATATATAAAAATTAAGTACTGAGCCCGTGCAATGCACGACCATTTATATAATACTATTAAATTAGTTTGTATGTTATTATATTTAAGTTTGAATACATAATACAATTAAATTATGTTGTAAGATGTTATGTTAAGTTTTAATACATTTGTTGAGCCTATGCAATGCAATGTAATTAAAGCAAATATAAATTAATAATATGTTTTTAGGTTTTCAACTATATTTTAATTATATTGTTGAAAGTTTAAAACTTATTACTGAAATTCAATAGTAATATATACCAAAATGTATTGAAAATAATCAATTTCAAATATCTTTATTAAAACTAATTGTCTTTAAACATGGTAGTTGATGATGACAATATTTGTTAATTGCAATGTATAAGATATGGATTAGAAAATGGATTTTTTTTTATGTAGGTAAAAATTGTTATATATTAAATAAACATAATATAGGAATTTTAAAGGCTATTATAATAAAATATAAGTGATAATTGATAAATAATATTCTTAGTAATTGTTAATTAAGGCTTTTAAGGAAAAATAATATGATGACGTGGCAAGTTAAGAGGCTCTAAATAAAATGAAATATTATGATGTAGTATGTTTAAAACTGAAGGAAAAATCTTTGTTTTATATGTATAGATAGATAATATAGAAGTATTTAATTACAAAAGTTTATACACATGGAATAATGAACCATGAGATGACTTAAATCCACTAGTATCACATTTGCCCTTGATTATTATGTCTCTTTGCTCATTATAACTTAATTACTACCAATCTTCTACGACATTTGCATATTAAACATGAGTAATTAAGTCCCAAAACATAGTGAAGTCATGGTTTTCTGTCTCAATATTATGAACACATGCACTATGATCACCTTAATTAGCAAATAGTTAAACATATAAAAAGACTTACTAATCATGGGAAACTCCATAATAACGAAATCTCATGACTGCCATGATATGCATTATAAAATATCCCTATTATTTAATGTATGCAAATGCAAATATGCAATATCTTACTGATCGAGTACGAAGGTCATGGGAGGATTTCAACAAGTGCGCGGAGTATGGACAACCGCACAAGACTGGGGGTCAATAATCTAGTGGCCCTCACTATGATAATCTTTGGTAGTTCACTTGAACGTGTTAATTAGATCATTTTCACCATAGTAATGTGATTGGTTAACTTGGCAAATCAATGTTACTAGAGCATGTATATAGGTTTTGTTATTTTAGTTGTTGCGCACTGATGCAACTTGGTGTTGGTCTGCTTGTGTTGGTCTGCTTTTTCCTTTTCTGCTCTAAACAGTGCATGGTCTATTTGTCTTGCTATTATCAAAACCATTTTGGCCATAAAAAAATAAGTTAATGGTTTGGTATGCCTTCGTGATTTGGTTATGCAGAAGATCAGTTTCTTTTGCGCTTTTAGAGTGCATCTTTGACCAGCGAAGGGCTCTTAGCCTAGCAGTATGAGAGAGACCCTTCAACCTAGAGGTTGAGGGTTCAAGCCTCACTTGAATCGGTGAGTTGAAAATATTCGTGGTGGTTGTACATAATCGTGTATTAGATTGTAGGTTTGCCGTTCTAAAAAAAATTGTGTTTGGATTTGCACATTTGCAATATTGGCAGCCTTAAGCTGGTTAAAGATGTGTTTCCAAACAATACTCAATTTCATTGCCATATTTGGGATGAATTTATGTATCTCCAGATTTGTATCTTAAGTGGATCCTTCTTGTTATCCATCATCAATAAAATCTCAAGTTTTCTCCAAAATTATTTTTATATTGTGACTACAAGTTTTTTTACATTTTAATAGAGGATCAACATTCAACATCATTTGCTAACTCAAACAAGACTGATTGCATGATGGATGTGTCTTAATGTTTTCTTACACTTTATAAACCCCATAAACCAGAAGCTGAAATCGTCAACGGTCACTAACTCCACATAGTTGTTTGATGGTCTCTTCATGTTCATACTCTCTCGTACTCCATATATCTTTTCTAATGGAATTGAAACCTACACATTTGAAAAATTAGCATGTCAGTACACTATATTGAATTCACTAAAATATGCACAAGACATATAATAGTACGTTAGAGGACGTATGTCTCCCTACCTTATATTGGAACTTTAGCAGCTTTCCTGTCGTTGAATACGTTTTTATGGCCCTATCACTGCAAAATGCAACCCTTTCTGTAGACACAAAGAGCAAGCCTGAAATCGCACCGGCTGTAGTGTATAAGTAGCATTGAGAAGCCTGCAACACTTTCTCCCCCTCTTTCGTACGAAAGTTTTTCATAAAGATCTTATCTTGGCTGCCATATTGAATTATCTTTGCACCATAACTCAACTTGTGTTTCATGATTTCAATTAGTTTTGGTCCTAGACTCACTGCATCATATCAAAATAGTAAAAAATAATGAGATAGGTTAAAAGTAGATTAAAATTTAAAACCTTTCGTACTTAAGATACTAGAGCAAGACAATTACCATAATTCTTAATCCATACAGCAAATCCATCTTTTCTATCCATGCCATTGATCTTGGAAGAAGTTGTAGAAAGATGGTAATTGGGTTGATAAGGTCTAGATGATAGTAGTCCCGTTGTTGATGTGATTGAAAGTCCTGTAACTTGCATTAAGGATCTTGCAGTTGGAGCCATATTTTGATTGATTGCGGCCACTGGATTGCCTAGAACGGTTGCCATAGCTTAATAATTCAAATCAAGTTGCTTGTTTTTGAAGCTGTGTACTCAAGTTGTTGAATAATAAGTTTAGAATGATGTTATATATAGCCATACAAAGATGGGGAAAAAATAAGTTTTGGTAGGAGGAGTCACCTTTGTGTCATGATAAATTATGGTTAGACATGAAAGCATAGAATAAAGAGTCAGATTGTGTGATTTCCGTAGTTGAATTGACTTGCAAGCTCAATCAAGAAAGGTAGGTGGTTGAGCTTTTTTTGGTTCAGGGTCCAGGAGTCTACTTTTCCTTTAATTTCATGATATGGTTACTTTCCAAGTCATGTATTAGTTGGTAATCAGCCCATTTTGATTTGATTTGAGTCTACATGGCAATAAGTGGCATGGAAATTAGCTAACTAGGCTAAGGAACTTGAAATGGAAGTGGCATGGTTTTTTTTGGTTAATCATTTTGAGCTGTAAAGTTGCAGCAACAGAAGCTTTATTTATGTTTTAAATTCTATTCCATGGTTGCATATCGTTCGATTTTATGAAACTTTTCAACTTTTTGTAGAATCTAAAATAGGCCATATCTACCAAGTTTTAGTCAAAAGAAATGAGACATGATACACATCATAATGCAGTGTATGATCTCCTGGTTCCAAAAAAGAATGCTTTTTATAACTTTCCTTTGTGCTGAAGATTGTTTTATTACTTCAGATTATAACATCAACATCTTTTTTATTTTATTTTTTAGTCTTTTACTTTTTGAGGTTGAACAAAGATGTCTAGTAGCTTCAATATATTTAAGTCATGAGATCATGGAAACATTTGTGAAAGAGGTGGCAACTGATCAAGGGTAAAACAATATGATATATGAAGTTTAAAAGTTATCTATATAATTTCATGTTTTGTTTTTTGATACATCTTTTGGTCTTTGAACGTAAAGTGAAATCCAAATTAACCTTAATTCAAACAAATAACAATATATTAACAATCTGAATACAACAAAAATAGTGAAACATAAGAAATATGTACAAATTGAATACAAGCAATTGAAACAAAATCAAATACTTTGATTTGAAATGTACTAATACACCAATAACCCTGTGGATGCATGATGTTGCACGGGTAGTTCCTATCGCTAACGACCGTTAATTAAATCATGACACGTGCAAAGCATTTGAAGGTATACTTGTCATTTCATTTAAATTATAATACCACAGGGGTCACATGTGTGATTCCCCATTCCTGTGGTCCCCACAGCATTTCTATAACACCCCTCAATTTCAGAACCTTTTTTTATATAATATACTATACGACAGTTCGAAAACGCAGGTCAAAACATATATTATCAATTTATATTATATATTATGTAAACAAAATCATACTATTTCAAAACCATGATATTTCAAACTGGGTGTTATATAATTTCAAAATACCACGTGGACTCTTTCCAAATATAAATATCAGAGTAAGCGTCTGGTCAAACATTCCATCCAAACAGAGCTTCTTGCTCAGCCCGTTATATCAAAACCATATCATGCAAGAAGTGGGGTGGTGGGGTTAGCTCAAAGCTAAGTGAGTGAATAAATAATCAATAGTCCAACTTAACATAACAACCCGGTTTACAGCAAAAGCATCGTAAACACATATCAACCCTGTTTACAGCAAAAGCATCATAAACAAATATCAACCATGTTTACAGCAAAAGCATCATAAACAAATATCAACCATGTTTACAGCAAAAGCATCGTAAACACACTGCGTCAAAGAGGATCGGTGGTTCTTGGGAAAACCTTCAGCCAAGAACACTTATAACCATATGCAGGCCAATACAGCCGTTAACCGATAGCTTGTTACTATCTTCACTGGACACGGGTTCCTATCAACGACGTGTACAAGGAAATCCCCACCAGCCAAACAATAGCAAACAAACCCAACTAATATTGACCTCTGAATAATCACATATGCCCAATGGCCATGTATCACATAATGACATAATCCATAACCGTCATGGCATTATGTCAGACTAAACAGTCTATCAACAGTAACAATATCATAGCAGACAAAATAGTCTATAAATGATAATAATACGTTTACCCATTGTAACCAAACTTGTTACAACTAAATCACACTGAGGATTACAGATCCACTCACTGTTACCTCAGCTGCAAACTCGGAAGTCTAGTATTACTAAGCCTTCTCTGCATCACCCTTTGAGAAGAATATGATGATGATGATGATGATGATGATGTGATTGTGAAGATGATGATGATGATGATGATGAAGTTTAGGAAATGAATAAAAATCACAGCCAAATTCTCATTTTCTTGTTACTGTGTTTTGTTTTGAAATAAATGAAATTAGAAGGGTTAGAGAAGGTTAAGTAGATAAAAGGAGGTCGGCTCCTCCTGCACCGACTCTGTTGTCATTTTAAAATTTATTCCCCTTCTAAACCTATTGTCTGAAACTTAAAAATCATTCGCGAGTTCAACTATTTTATTTTACCGTCAACTATATAAAGTTAGAACAATTAATAGATTACTAGTCACAATAAGTCATTTGACTTTTTGACTAATTATTCACAGGAAACTTAATAAAATGAACAATTTAATTTCCTGACACATTAAATAATAATTTAAAGTTAGGAATTTACTCTAATGCCACTAGACCCATAAGATGGGTGTTATAAATCTCTCCTCCTTAAAGAGATTTCGTTCTCGAAATCTAATCACACTAATGACTTAGAGTATCATGATCACATATTAGTTACCTTTCAATTTAATAGCTTAATGTACATTGCCCTTTTTGAGCAACTTATAATAATTATTATATATTTCAACTCTTTCCACATGCACGTATACTCAAATGTACATATTTCTATCTTTCACCCCTGCACATACACTGTGCATAAATCCTATCTTTATCCATAAAACGACCATTTACCTAAATCGTTTATAATTAACCAAGTAATCACTTTAGACACATAATCACTTAAATAAGTGAAGCAAATATTCATTTATTATATTCTTACAACCAGAAACTAGCGACATGCCAGAATCTTTAAAGCTAATATAATTATTTATGTCTTGTCACTAACAATAAAGTAATAGTGGTTATAATTTATAAAACCACAATACACATATCAATAATTAATTTCAAATTCATATCATACTAGCAGACAAGCCAGTATGTGACACCCGTCAAATTAGGACTAGTAGTTAATACCTAATCAAGTTTTAATACATGTAATTAGTTCTGTGTTAGGCTAATTAATGTATCAACATATATATTGATGAATATATATACAAGTATGCGATTTGATTAAATCGTACGAGTTTCAAATCGAATACAATTCGATTCAATTAATACGGACGTTGGTGAAAATTTTATTATATAATATAATATTATTTAATAACGTAATTATATCCAAAATATTATTTAGATAATATTTCAATTCAAATTCGTATCGTACAAACAAGGACTACACGATTAGATTATTAAACGCGCAAACAAATCGAAACAAGTTAAAGTTATATTTTATAATGCAACCATTAAGTATTTGGTAAAATACTTCAACAAAAATATTGGGTAATTATTCGTATTTTAAAACGTATATTTAAACGTATAAAATAAACATTTAACGTTTAAACGAACGGGAGAACGAACACCGCACGGAGCGCGATTGCGGGGACTGAAAAAGGTGAGGCTTTCACCTACACCCACCTCTCTTTCCCTCTTTCTTTCATTCTCATTTCAACAAAAACACACACACACCACAAAAACACTCTCAAACCCATCACCACCAAATTTTCGAATCTAGCATAACCGACATCAAAAGTTACATTTTCGGAATCACCATCAAGAGAGGAACAAGATTAACAAAGGCACCACCCTCGTTTTCTTCCTCGTTTGTCTCGATTTGCAATTGTAAGAAATTCTCTAAATATTTAGATCTACTCATTTTGGTGTATTATTTCGGTGTTATAATGTTTACACAACTTAGTATTGTCCAAATGTATGAGGAAAACACGATTTTGCTGCCTAAAAATGAGTTAGATTTGGGTTTTGGGTTGAAAAATCGCGACAGCCGCTGGGTTCTGGGCTGGTGTTCATCTTTGCGACACAAGCCTTGTGTTGCGGAACACAAGCCTTGTGTTGCGGAACACAAGCACTGTGTCGCATTTAGTGTCGCAAAACATAAGACACAAGCATTGTGTCGCATTTAGTGTCGCAAAACATAAGACACAAGCACTGTGTCGCATTTAGTGTCGCAAAACATAAGACACAAGCATTGTGTCGCATTTAGTGTCGCAAAACATAAGACACAAGCATTGTGTCGCATTTAGTGTCGCATTAAGTTGCATATCATAAGACACAAGCCTTGTGTTGCGGAACACAAGCATTGTGTCGCATATTGTGTCGCAGACATGAGACACAAGCCTTGTGTTGCAGAATACAAGCCTTGTGTTGCGAAACACAAGGGTTATGTCGCATTTAGTGTCGCAAAAACCCAAAAAAAACAGAAGCCAAAAACATTCTAAGTGTTTAAAAATCACTTTTCAATAACCAAACCAAATACGATACGATTAATACGCAAAAATGGATAAATCAAAGTATAATAATAATAGTTAAGGTTATTATTATAAATCTGTCACCAACGGGCCGTACACGTTTTCAAAACACAAACCAAATAATCAACCAAATCGTAGTAATTTGGACATATATAGTTGTGTAACAACTACAAAGGTAGTCCTTTGAGATACCGACTCCCGTTTATAGTCATCGCGTGTCGTGGACACCCTCAGGTTACAAGTCTTCGGACATCGATACTCAGCTAATCAATCAAAGTTTATTTAGATAAACTTCTCAGGCTCAGGTGAGTCTCATGGCCCCTATTTTACTGTTTTTCAATCAGGGGTGTGATATTATTGCTCATTTTGTTTTACAAGTTGAACGTAAGTATAAATCAAATTCAAATACTACATGAGTTACTTCAACTAATCAATTTAAAGCCCTCCATAGCATAGTCTGGTAATATGTAATAGCGTGAATGTTAGTATATGATATCATATAGGATTGACAATCCTCGTCCGGGTTAGCACGCACTAACTGGTCAAACGGACGTATTAGCATTTGGGAAGACGAGTGTGGATTAGGCACTCGTAGGAGGCATTCAAGTTGGGTTTCCTTAATTGGACCTGACACTCAAGTTAAGCTCAGACTATGTGCTCATGGCTGTATAACTTTTATTTTGCTTTATAAATTCAATTATAAATCTTGCGGTTCATACAATTATGTGTTGACATACAAACCTGTGAGCTCACCAGCGTTTCGCTGACCCATTTTAGCATGTATCACAGGTGACCAGCAGTAGGTTGGATTGCACAATCAAGATCAATTAGCTCGAGTCAGCATGCAAACAATCAGAGATTTAGCTGCATTATTATATTTTGTATAGATTAATTATGTACTTAAATCTCTCAATTTCCACCGAGCTAATGTAACTCTATTTTTGATGCAAACTTTGGTTTTTATTAATACAAATGTAAAACGACGCATATAGTGATCGTTCATTATATCTTTGTGCTTGTGATATTTGATTAGTAACACCCAATGTATGCTTCCGCTAAACAGTAAATTTGGGGGTGTTACAGATTGGTATCAGAGCCTAAGGTTATAGTGAACTAGGTTGCATTTAGTGGGCCTAGACTATGACCGTTAGGCAGTATTCCTTACTAAGTATGATTAGGTTCAGTGACTACATTGTATTGGTTTAATTTAACATAGCCTGATCAACTATGTACAATTAAAGGAATACGATGTGAGATCTGAAAGGAGTCATGGCTGAACAGGATACACTAGTGGACTCTGACTACGAGAGAACCGGGACTCAAACACGTCTGTGCTAGACACACTAGGCTATTATGTGGTATATATATATATATACATAGATAGGCCTCGCTCCCGCTCAATATCTTAGGCCATATTATATATGTATTATATGGATATAGGCCTCATTCTTTCTAACGCTTTATCTCAGAATGGCAAACACACCACCCAATTCATCACGCTCTCATCCGTATGGATCACGAAACCCAAGAGTGGTTAGGAGGGACCCCAGGTCGCCTCGGGCTAGCCCATATCCTGCTCACCTTACTCTACCGAATTTAGCCGCTAGAGTACACCACCACGAGCAATGACTTAACGCTATGGATATCGAACTCCAAGAAACCAACGAAAAATGGAGACTCACTTCACTCGAACGAATCAACCAAGTCTCCGAAGATCACGAAAATACCATCAACCACATGGACACCCTTGACAACCGTCTGGGTGAAACCATCGAAACTATGGAGGTTGTCCACAACCAAGTGATTGGCAACCGAGATGAAATTTCCGTCCTACAGTCAAGGCTGAATCAGTGCGAGACACGTCTAAGGGAAACCGAAGACGCCCTCCGAATGGTTAGCAGACTTGCAGAATCTGTAGACCATCTCACCGCACTGCTACTACAACTCAATCTACGACAGGATTAGCTAGGGCTAAATCTGTACTTTATCATGCTTTCGTAGGACCTATGTAATTCGACCAGATGTAACAATTCCCGGTACTTTTGAAAACCTTCTAAGTTAGTAACTTTTGAAACTCATAACTCGAAATTGTCTGTAATCGTTTAACATCGTAATATCAATCGACAATTTCTCTCGACTATCTTACATTGTTAATATTCACTTTGTGATGTTGTATATTACCGCTTTAATATATATACATATGTCAAATTATCGTTCTGGAACAACTTCTCATGTGCCTCTTGTTTCTTTCTTGAAGAATCATGCCGCCAAAGAGAAAAAGTTACAGTGACGCTGAACTCGCTGCTGTCGTATCTCGAGCAGTGGCCGATGCTTTGGCTGCTCGGGATTCACCACGAAACTCCCGAAGTACTGGTGAGACCCCAGTCAATACCCCTGTTATCAAGCCTTGCTCTTACAAGGATTTTCTCAGCTGCAAACCACTCTACTTCAAGGGCACGGAAGGTGCTATTGGTCTAATCAGATGGATTGAACGTATGGAATCCGTCTTCAACCTCTGTAACTGTATGGAGGATAACAAAGTCAAGTTCGCTGCATACACCTTTCAGGAAGGTGCTCTTACGTGGTGGAACACCCACGCCAACTCTGTGGGCATCGAAATAGCAAACCGACTCCCTTGGGCTGCATTGAAGAAGAAGCTAACGGAGAAGTACTATCCCGAAGAAGCCCTACACCGTCTGGAGGAAGAATTTTGGCACTTGACGGTGCAGGGTACCGATATTGAGAGTTATACCACCAGGTTCCAACAGTTTGCCTTACTATGTCCGGGATTGGTTGAACCGGAGACAAAAGGCATCAAAAGGTACATCCGCGGCCTTCCTGAGAGCATTCAAGGAAATGTCGCTTCGGCCAAACCAACCACTACCGAAAGTGCAATCCGGCTAGCGCATGAACTCATGGCACTAGTTGTCAACCGTGAGACATCCAACAACTCCTCCAACAACAACAAACGCAAACCCTCTGAACCTCACAACAGCCAAAGCAAAAAGCCCAATACCATCCAAGTTTATAACACCAATTCTGAGCCCAAACGTAGCTACACTGGGGACAGGCCATACTGTTCCAAGTGTAACTATCATCACCATGGTCCATGCAAGTCTCCCTGCAACAACTGCAGGAAGTACGTTCATTCATCTAAGGATTGCCGAGCCCCTAAATCCAACAACAGCAACAACCAACAACCCAAATCCTGTTATGGATGTGGAGAGGCTGGACATTACAGGAATGAGTGTCCTAAACGAAGTAGCAACAACAACAATAACAACAACAACGCTAAGGGAAGAGCATTCGTACTCAACTCCGGGGATGCCCGTCAGGACTCGAATGTGGTCACGGGTATGTTCCTCCTCAACAACTTAACTGCTTCTGTTCTATTTGATACTGGTGCCGATAGGAGCTTTATTTCTGATGAATTTTACCCGTACTTGACATCACCCCCGTGGCCTTAGATGTTAAGTACACCGTAGAGCTAGCAAATGGCAAACTAATAGAAACCGATAGTGTGATACCTAATTGCACTTTAAACCTATCCAACGAAACCTTTTCAATCGATCTTATGCCTGTTGAAATTGGAAGTTTCAACGTTATCATTGGTATGGACTGGTTGTCCAAACATCGGGCTGAAATTATCTGTCATGACAAAGTCGTTCGCGTACCCCTCACCGCCAGCGGAACTTTAATCATACAGGGGGAGACCGGCGGGACGAGACTCAATATTATATCTTGTTTGAAAACCCGGAAATTTCTGAGAAAGGGTTATCAAGCAATCCTCGCACACATCATGGAGAAAAAGTCGGAGGAGAAGCGACTTGAAGATGTGCCCATCGTTCGAGAATTTCTAGAAGTCTTTCCCGAAGAACTACCTGGTCTACCACCATCAAGACAGGTTGAGTTCTCAATCGACCTTGTGCCAGGTGCCGCACCTGTGGCCCGAGCACCATACCGCTTAGCCCCATCCGAACTTCAGGAGTTATCCAACCAATTACAGGAACTCCTGGAGAGAGGATTCATTAGGCCGAGTTCTTCACCTTGGGGAGCTCCAGTCTTATTTGTGAAAAAGAAAGACGGTTCGTTCAGAATGTGTATCGACTATCGAGAGTTGAACAAGTTGACCGTCAAGAATCGATATCCACTTCCTCGCATTGATGACCTGTTTGACAAACTACAAGGGTCGAGTATTTATTCAAAGATCGATCTTCGGTCAGGTTATCATCAACTTCGAGTTCGCGACACCGATATCCCGAAAACTGTTTTCCGAACTCGTTACGGGCATTATGAATTTCAGGTAATGCCATTCGGCCTAACCAACGCACCGGTTGTATTCATGGATCTTATGAATCGGGTGTGCAAGCCATATCTTGACAAGTTTGTCATTGTCTTCATTGACGACATTCTCATATACTCGCGAAACGAACAAGAACACGCGCAACACCTCAAAACCATCCTAGAGCTACTTAAACACGAAGAGCTTTACGCCAAATTCTCCAAGTGTGAGTTCTGGATAAAATCCGTCCAATTCCTTGGACATGTTGTAAATAGTCAAGGAATCCATGTCGATCCATCAAAAATCGAGGCCATCAAATGCTAGCAAGCACTAACATCTCCAACCGAAGTACGTCAATTCTTGGGTCTTGCCGGATACTATCGGTGATTCATTGAAAATTTCTCAAAGATAGCTCAACCACTCACAACCCTGACTCAGAAAGACAAAAAGTTCGATTGGACTAATAAACAAGAGTCAGCATTTCAACTTCTGAAACAAAAGCTTTGCAGTGCTCCGATTCTATCCCTACCCGAAGGCACCGATGACTTCGTGATATACTGCGATGCTTCTCACCAAGGTCTCGGTTGCGTGTTGATGCAACGGGACAAAGTTATTGCTTATGCTTCGCGACAGCTCAAAATCCACGAAAAGAACTACACTACTCATGATCTCGAACTCGGAGCTGTCATCTTTGCTCTCAAAATCAGGAGACATTACCTCTATGGCACTAAGTGCACAATCTTTACCGACCACAAAAGTCTCCAACACATATTCGATCAGAAGGATCTCAACATGAGACAACGCCGGTGGGTCGAGTTGCTCACCGACTATGATTGTGAAATCAAATACCATCCGGGCAAGGCAAATGTTGTTGCCGATGCCCTCAGTAGAAAGGAACGAACGAAACCACTTCGAGTCCGAGCCCTCAGTATGATCATTCACAATGATCTAAACATTCATATTCTCACTGCTCAACTTGAAGCTCTGAAACCAGATAACATCAAAAACGAAGCCTTGCGAGGCATGGATAAACAATTTGAAATCAAACCTAACGGAGTTAGGTACTTCTCTAACCGAATTTGGTTGCCTAGTTTTGGGAACCTACGAGACTTAGTGATGGATGAAGCTCACAAGTTCAAATATTCTATCCATCCTGGATCTGACAAAATGTATCACGGCATCAAGGAATTTTATTGGTGGCAAAATATGAAAGCTGAAATCGCTACATACGTTAGCAAGTGTCTTACTTGCTCGAAAGTCAAAGCTGAATACCAAAAACCTTCTGGTTTACTCCAACAACCCGAGATTCCTGAATGGAAATGGGAACAAATCACTATGGATTTCATAACCAAACTACCAAAATCATCGAGCGGTTGCGATACCATTTGGGTGACCGTCGATCGACTCACAAAATCTGCTAATTTCCTGGCGATCAAGGAAACCGATAAAATGGAACGCCTCACGCGAATCTACATCAAAGAGGTTGTTTCTCGACACGGTGTTCCGATCTCGATTATCTCCGATAGGGATAGTCGCTTCACATCTCACTTTTGGCAATCACTCCAGAAATCATTGGGTACCCGTCTTGATATGAGTACCGCCTACCACCCTCAAACCGACGGCCAAAGTGAACGAACAATTCAAACACTGGAAGACATGCTACGAGCTTGCGTAGTTGACTTCGGTGTAAACTGGGAAAAACATCTACCGTTGTGCGAGTTTTCGTACAACAACAGCTATCACACCAGCATCAAGGCTGCTCCTTTCGAGGCACTGTACGGTCGTAAGTGCCGATCACCTATCTGTTGGACCGAAGTGGGAGACAGCCAACTCACTGGTCCTGAGATCATTCACGAGACAACTGAAAAGATCTTCGAGATCCAAAACAAACTCAAAGCCACACGTGATCGTCAAAAAAGTTATGCTGACGTGAGACGCAAACCACTCGAATTCCAGGTTGGGGATCGAGTACTACTCAAAGTATCGCCTTGGAAAGGCGTAATCCGATTTGGCAAAAGAGAGAAACTAAATCCCAGATACATTGGACCATTCGAGATCCTCGAGAGGATTGGTCCAGTGGCATATCGATTGCAGCTGCCATCCGAGCTCAGCAGTGTGCACCCCACTTTTCATATTTCAAATTTGAAGAAGTGTCTGTCTGATGAGACACTTATCATTCCACTCGATGAAATTCGAGTTGACGACAAGCTTCGCTTTGTTGAAGAACCCACCGAAATCATGGACCGTGAGGTCAAACAACTCAAACAAAGTCGCATTCCCATCGTCAAAGTCAGGTGGAATTCGCGGCGTGGTCCGGAATTTACCTGGGAACGGGAGGACCAAATGCGACTCAAGTATCCTCAACTCTTCACTGACTCAACATCAAACACGACTTCAACTTAAATTTCAGGACGAAATTCTTCTAACAGGGGGAGAATGTGACACCCGTCAAATTAGGACTAGTAGTTAGTGCCTAATCAAGTTTTAATACATGTAATTAGTTCCGTGTTAGGATAATTAATGTATCAACATATATATTGATGAATATATATACAAGTATGCGATTTGATTAAATCGTACGAGTTTCAAATCGAATACAATTCGATTCAATTAATACGGACGTTGGTGAAAATTTTATTATATAATATAATATTATTTAATAACGCAATTATATCCAAAATATTATTTAGATAATATTTCAATTCAAATTCGTATCGTACAAACAAGGACTACACGATTAGATTATTAAACGCGCAAACAAATCGAAACAAGTTAAAGTTATATTTTATAACGCAACCATTAAGTATTTGGTAAAATACTTCAACAAAAATATTGGGTAATTATTCGTATTTTAAAACGTATATTTAAACGTATAAAATAAACATTTAACGTTTAAACGAACGGGAGAACGAACACCGCACGGAGCGCGATTGCGGGGACTGAAAAAGGTGAGGCTTTCACCTACACCCACCTCTATTTCCCTCTTTCTTTCATTCTCATTTCAACAAAAACACACACACACCACAAAAACACTCTCAAACCCATCACCACCAAATTTTCGGATCTAGCATAACCGACATCAAAAGTTACATTTTCGGAATCACCATCAAGAGAGGAACAATATTAACAAAGGCACCACCCTCGTTTTCTTCCTCCTTTGTCTCGATTTGCAATTGTAAGAAATTCTCTAAATATTTAGATCTACTCATTTTGGTGTATTATTTCGGTGTTATAATGTTTGCACAACTTAGTATTGTCCAAATGTATTAGGAAAACACGATTTTGCAGCCTAAAAATGAGTTAGATTTGGGTTTTGGGTTGAAAAATCACGACAGCCGCTGGGTTCTGGGCTGGTGTTCATCTTTGCGACACAAGCCTTGTGTTGCGGAACACAAGCCTTGTGTTGCGGAACACAAGCCTTGTGTTGCGGAACACAAGCACTGTGTCGCATTTAGTGTCGCAAAACATAAAACACAAGCATTGTGTCGCATTTAGTGTCGCAAAACATAAGACACAAGCACTGTGTCGCATTTAGTGTCGCAAAACATAAGACACAAGCACTGTGCCGCATTTAGTGTCGCAAAACATAAGACACAAGCATTGTGTCGCATTTAGTGTCGCAAAACATAAGACACAAGCATTGTGTCGCATTTAGTGTCGCATTAAGTTGCATATCATAAGACACAAGCCTTGTGTTGCGGAACACAAGCATTGTGTCACATATTGTGTCGCAAACATGAGACACAAGCCTTGTGTTGCAGAACACAAGGGTTATGTCGCATTTAGTGTCGCAAAAACCCAAAAAAAACAGAAGCCAAACATATTCTAAGTGTTTAAAAATCACTTTTCAATAACCAAACCAAATACGATACGATTAATACGCAAAAATGGATAAATCAAAGTATAATAATAATAGTTAAGGTTATTATTATAAATCTGTCACCAACGAGCCGTACACGTTTTCAAAATACAAACCAAATAATCAACCAAATCGTAGTAATTTGGACATATATAGTTGTGTAACAACTACAAAGGTAGTCCTTTGAGATACCGACTCCCGTTTATAACCATCGCGTGTCGTGGACACCCTCAGGTTACAAGTCTTCGGACATCGATACTCGGCTAATCAATCAAAGTTTATTTAGATAAACTTCTCAGGCTCAGGTGAGTCTCATGGCCCCTATTTTACTGTTTTTCAATCAGGGGTGTGATATTATTGCTCGTTTTGTTTTACAAGTTGAACGCAAGTACAAATCAAAATCAAATACTACATGAGTTACTTCAACTAATCAATTTAAAGCCCTCCATAGCATAGTCTGGTAATACGTAGTAGCGTGAATGTTAGTATATGATATCATATAGGATTGACAATCCTCGTCCGGGTTAGCACGCACTAACTGGTCAAACGGACGTATTAGCATTTGGGAAGACGAGTGTGGATTAGGCACTCGTAGGAGGCATTCAAGTTGGGTTTCCTTAATTGGACCTGACACTCAAGTTAAGCTCAGACTATGTGCTCATGGCTGTATAACTTTTATTTTGCTTTATAAATTCAATTATAAATCTTGCGGTTCATACAATTATGTGTTGACATACAAACCTGTGAGCTCACCAGCGTTTCGCTGACCCATTTTAGCATGTATCACAGGTGACCAGCAGTAGGTTGGATTGCACAATCAAGATCAATTAGCTCGAGTCAGCATGCAAACAATCAGAGATTTAGCTGCATTATTATATTTTGTATAGATTAATTATGTACTTAAATCTCTCAATTTCCACTGAGCTAATGTAACTCTATTTTTGATGCAAACTTTGGTTTTTATTAATACAAATGTAAAACGACGCATATAGTGGTCGTTCATTATATCTTTGTGCTTGTGATATTTGATTAGTAACACCCAATGTATGCTTCCGCTAAACAGTAAATTTGGGGGTGTTACACAGTATCCCATATATCACTTTAAGTGGTAAACTATTAAGAATCTTACTTTTTCAATCAGTTATCACTAACCCAAATTTCATAATTTCAAACACCCTTGGTTGTATAAAACTTCTTACTCGCAAGTACTACGAAGTTATACAACCTTAACCACATATTAATAAGCAAAGTAGAGGTCAAACTCTATAGGTAAAACCATAATCCCATGATTACTTAACACCAAATTCCATTGAATAGGGCTAAGTCAAAATCAATTAGTACATTGCTAAATCAGCACACGTACCACAATATCATATTACCTACATTTAACTGACCTTTACATTAGCTTATTTCAATATTTTAACTCTTTTTAGTTGTAATTTATCATTTCATCCTGTCATTAAGTATATACAACATACTTAATTTCACATATTTCTATAAAAATAGAAACATAATCATCATTTCCATAATTTCAACTATTATGATTCATAATATTTTCCTCATTTTATCATGATTATTTCAATTCATTTCTCTAAAATAGGTTATTCGAGCTGTCAAAGCTTTTACCAAGCCTTTAACATCAGAATTCAATGAACACATATCCATATCAAATAGGTATTGAAAACAGTTACAAGTTTAAAACTTATATATCTCATCATATTATAAATATCCTTTCAGGATATTTTAGTTCTCTCTCCCCTTAAAACTCATGTTACTACTCTTTTTACAACCCGGATCCATTTAATCATGGATTTAACAATGAAATTTACACAAGTTTTCTATATAATTCAGTTTTAATGCAGTTAAACACAACAAAATGTGAACCAATCTACCATAAAACTGAAATCACTATTCTGACAAACATCAAAAGTATTGCGATTATTTCAAAATCGCGTCATAATCCAATTTAAGTCGCGTGGCGATTCTATACAAATCGCTTCGTGACTACATAGCTATACCTGTCAAAGTAGTTTTAACACACAAACTTTGTACACGCTTAACCTTTTCTTAGTAACATTCAAGACATGAAAATTTACAAACACCTTCATTATTTTATAATAAAAGGTTTCCTTCTTTTACACGTTTCAAATTTCACAGAATCACATGATTTAAGCACGTGACTCAATTTAGCCCCTTTTTAAACACTTTTGGTTGACTACTTCTATCACAAACCGTTTGCTTATGAGTCTCAACCCTTTATAAATATTTTCAACACACCAAGACAACTTAAAACAATTGATCAAGGTTATGAAACCTTGGACAACTCATTTAATTCATTTCAATCAAAACATTATTAGCTTTCACTCATGTTTGACTATTTCAATGATGTTGACTATTTGTCAACTTCAAATCCAACTAACCGATCAACACTAACTTATAATCACTTTCTCAAGTTTGACCCAAAGCAAGACCAATCATAATTTACATGATTTTATACCCTTTCTATACACATACACATGCGAGACTCTTTATTTACAATTTGACTTTCAAAATCAACATATCATTATATCATCACTATTTTAATGTTTAATTTCAATTCACATTCTTTTGACAAACCCATTTAACTACGCAATTGGTTCATTTAATCATAATGGAACCAATAGTAACTCATTTAGACACAATATGACTCGTTTAATAAGTCATTCCACCTTTTATATATGTTATCATGCTGGGCATAATAAATTTTCTTATTGGACTATAATAGACTACATTAAAAAATAAATTGGGTTCATATGGACTTCCTAAGAAAATCAAACGGGTCTAACCGGGCATTTATCTTCTCTGCGCGATTGACACCCCAATTTGTAGAGAAAACTGAAATAACTATTTTTATTTCTATGTTTTCTATTACTACTCACCTATCAATATTTCTAACTAATTTCGGTTTCAATTATTAACGTAATTGTAATAATTGTAATAGATGACATTAATAATAATAAAATTATTTTTCAACATAGGAGTCCAACACTACGTTATTATATTAAATTGATTTATATATACTAAATAACCTAAATCATTTAAGTTAATAAATCATTTTTTATAACATATATATATATATATATATATATATATATATATATATATATATAAATCATTTATTTTTCAACATTTACACTTATAAGATATTAAAAAGTGTCAGGATTTTAATATTTGTCGTAATTGTATGACATTAAAATAATAATATTTATTTTTGTTTAATGATTTCATAAGTCTAGTATTGCTATAAATATGTATCTTATATACTCCTTTCTCTTTTTTTAAAAACTATGCCCGTTTTGACCCGAGCCCGTTGAAACCCGAACCCGTTGAGACTCAAACCCATTTTTACCCGTAGCCTATACTCGTTTAACCCGTCCGTTTTACCACCTCTAGTTTTTAGTGATCTGAAAACAATATTTTTGAGATGGAATAAACCCTTATCAAGTTTAAATAAGCTAAATAAAACTTGGGCATTCCATATGTCGATATGTCCATAGATGTTGATGTCTTTTTGCAAAGAAATTCAATAGAATATTACAATTATGCAATCAATCAAACTAGATATGAATCTGATCGACTATAATTATTTAGTTTATACTTCATAGAATTATTGAGATTCCACCAAACCAAATATCATTTAGCAGATTGATTGCTTAATTAATTAGTAGTTGTATAATTAGTGTACTCAAAAAATAATGTGCAAGTCTCTTCATCACGTATTGACGGCTAGAAGAACCTAATTTTCATGTTGTTTTTGTTGTGATCTTTTTTCTCTCCATCTATGGTAGAGATCAACTATCGCGCATATGTCGTTTCCCATTTTCTTTGTGAGTATTCTTTTCATGACTTTCCTTTCCGTCGAATCTACAGAAGAGACTAGTTACGAGTTCAAAGCTTGAAATCTCGGAATCATCCACACGAGGTACTTTCTCAATTTTATTAATATTTATCTCGAAGTTTTCTTGCAATCAGATATGGATCTTTCAAGAGAAAAGGGTTTGGTTTAACTATTATCTTTATTGGCATTTTCAAATTCTGTTTCACAGTGGAGTCCAACAATTGCACGATTCACTTATGTGAATTCTTCCTCCTCCTCCCCCCCCCTCCCCCGGCGTTATTAAGGTGATATTATTGTGCATGTTTGTTCTTCATGTGATGTCTAGGGCAATAGAGTCATGTCACGTTCGTGCAAGAGCCTCCTATTTTGGATATGATTTCAACTTCTCGATGGCAGTTTGAGTTATTTCTATATGTTTATCTTTTATTGTCGCTTTGAATTTTAACTACTATTGTAAATATTCCGTTTAAAATTATCTCAACTTTGAGGAGTAATTATTGTGATATATAAATTTTTAGGCTTCAACCTTTTATTCAAAAAATAAAAAATAACATTATACCAAAGGACCATTGGTTTAATGATATCGAGATTACTCTTTCAACAATGAGGTAAGAATTATATATATTTACAATTTAATGTATATATTTGTAGTAGTTGAATATGTAAGTAACTAAGTACCACCAACCTATTTCTGAAAAATAATATAAATAAAAAAATATAATAACATGATGTTAGTTGGTTGCTAAGCAATATTGGAGTCCCACCATTGTATAAGCCTAGTACTAGGAAAGCCCATCGTTGTACGTATTAGTGCCTGTGTAACTTTAAAGCCCATTTTCTTTTCTAAAATAAAAGACACCTATATAATAATTGAATTAATCAATAATTTCAATTAACCGATCCATTCACATAACTGATCGAATTTTTTTAAAAGGAATTGATAAATACAACATCCATATTGATTTCTATATCAAATTGTATAATAGTTAAAGCTCACAGTACAACTATATAATAGTATAATTTTGATGTATGAATCAAATTGAGTGTTGCATTTATCTGCTCTTATTTTCTTAAGAACAAAGTTTAATATTGCTAGAGAAATTATTATCTATCTAAATCCCTTATTATGCATTTCAAACTTTTGCCTTAAAACTTAGTAAAGAAAATATGGGAAAACCCTAATCTACCCCTACCATATTCCTAAAAGAAGTAGCTGGTAATTTAATTATTTGTATGCAGCATTGAACCAAAGAAAATAGGTTAGACGTTCAATTCAAAAAACAAAATATAAGTATTTGTGAGATCATAAGGAAAATTGCATATCAGTTAGTTGATTGTATCTAGCTGTCAACATATTGATTTATGAAGAATAATTAATAATTTATAATGTATAATAGTAGATAAAACTAATTCCAAATTAAAATTGAAATATATATCCAAATCAGGCTCACCATTTCAACTCCGCAACATACTACAACTGTTTTTTTCTCTGGGGTCACTTCTTCACCACTTTGTAACCAGGGTAAGGAAAACAAATCAATCCAATTTATCAACAACTTTTTTTTGTATAGGCTCTTGTTTTAAATGTTACACTACAACAAAAATGTCAATTCTACACGTTTTTTATCACGCTTTTAAAAAGTGTTAACTTATTTGTTAAGTTATTCACACTTATAAGTGTGTACAAAATGTCCACGTTTATAAGTGTGAACAAACTGAACTAATAATAATATATATCATAATGTTGACGCTTACAAGCGTGAAAAAATGTTAGATTTGCAACACTCTAAAGCGTGAAGATTATTCTTAGCACCCAAATTCTTCACGCTTAAGAAGCGTGAACAAATTGAGTGTTAGCAATAATCTTCACGCTTTTAGGTGAGGACTTTGTTCAATTTTTTCACACTTATAAGTGTGAACATTGTGATATAGATTGTTATTAGTTCAATTTCTTCACGCTTAAAAGCGTGAACATTTTATACACACTTATAAGTGTGAATAACTTAACAAATAAGTTAACATTTTATAAAAGCGTGAAGAAAAAAACGTGAAGAATTGACACTTTTTTTATAGTGTTAGTGATATGGGGCTCGAATTTAAGTTTTTGTTTATGTGGTTTTTGGTTCGATCCCTAGGGTTTAATTAATGTATGTGTTTTTTTTCATTCTTTAGATTTTTACACACCTTTGGCTGAACACTCAAATGGTGTTGTGAAAGTCTATCTTTTTACTTGGTGTAACTGTGTAAGGAGGGATTGTGTTGTACACGATATATAATGGTGGAGAATGATCATTTGCTAAAGTGGGTTTATTATTCCGTATAATATTATTGGATTTGACCCTTTTAATATATTTCTATTCATTTTGTTTTCTAATGCTTACAAAGCTTCTTGCTTTTAACAAGGAAGTAAAATTCTGGCTTATCTAGGATGGATATGTTGTTTTTTTTTTTTTTCGAATATTCACTTCGAAGGGAAAATGCAAAGGTTTCCTATATTGGTATTTATAAAGATGATCAAAAGTGGGATAATAATTTATTGTAACCTACTACCCGAATCTCTATAACACATTATGTCGACTTTGAGATAACACATTGATGTTGGTTTAGTTGATAGCTTCGTGTTTTGTAGTCACATTGTTTTATAGAAGGTACATATTTTTAAGAAATAGGTTGTTGAGATGAAGGCGGTTGGGACTACATTGAGAAAGCATGGACGAAGAGGAATGCAGCAATTAACGGGCTGGTTAAAAACATATCGTTGCAAAATGAGTCAATCATGTTAAGGGTGATAAAAGACTCTTGATGACCCCGTTCATATGAAGTATAGGGAGGTTAATGAACGTCCACCCATTTTTAAATTTGTTGATTCTGAAGCAATCCAACTCTTATCTTACAATTAACTAAAGTATAGATGATGATGATGATGATGATGATGATGATGATGATGATGATATAATACTATATGTTTGCTTTACTGTATTGAAGGAAGAAGTTATATGTGAAAATGAGGATTACCTTTCCCCATATCACGGAGGTTATCTTTAGAGTTTAGGCTTGATATTGTATGTGCTCTATAGACGGTGAGATCAACACTTGTATTAAAAAAAACACACTATAATTTAATGTGGTGCATTCTGTAACATCCTCTCCCGTGGTCTGGTAATTTCTATTTTAAATTGATTACTTAAATTGTGTTAAAAATTATTTGATATTATTTATTTAATTGTGAAAGTTAGGTGAATAAATCCCAGGATTTATTGTGACTAGTGAAATAGTAATTGTTTTAAACTATTGTAGTTGACGGTACAATAAAATAAGTTTCTCGCAATTGGTATTTAAGTTTCAGACAATAGAAATAAGACGGGTATAAAATACCCGTATAATTGGAGTCGGTTAAAATAAGGGCCGACCTCCTTTATTTGTTATTTCTCCAATTCTTAATTCCTTTCTTGAACTTAAAACAAAAAACCCTAACCACACCCTTTCTAATTTGAAATCCTACATCTAAATTCAACAAAGAAAAGTTGAGATTTCTAGTAGTTCATCACTATCATCATCTTCTTCTTTGTCAAAAAGGGGGTAAGTATGGTTATTTTATGAACTCAAGTTTTGATTAGATTATATATGAACTTAGGTGAAATGATTGATTTCTTGAATATGTATGATAATTAATAATGTTATGTTTGTGAACTGAGTTGTATGGATTAAATTAGTGAATTCAAGTTCTTGAATGATAATTATGAACTTAGCTAAATGACCTAAATGGATTCTTTGAATTTTGGCATGGAAATAAGATAACTTGGTGTTGTTTGATGTTGTTGAAGTTAGCTAGTTGAAATATAGTGTTTCTTAGATGCTATGAACATTGCCTTGTTGATTCTGTATTTGCAAGTTGTGAATTGATGAGTTAGAATTCGGAGTTGAACAGCAGCAGCAGCAGGTTCTAGTTTGGGCGACGATGAAGATCGCACCACGACCTCTCTATATCGCGACGTGATGAGAGGTTGATCGCGACGCGATCCTCTAAGGTAGAGATGCGATATTGTTTAAATAGCGACGCGACCTTGGTTAATCGCGACGCGATGTGTGTCTGCACATATCAGTTTCATGATTCTTGCTGTTTGGTCTTTAAGTGTTGCTTGAATATAGTTTATATGATACTAATAAGTGATTAACTGACATTAAATAGGAATGTGATGTACATATGATTACATATTAACATGATAATGATGTAGAACTTGTAGTTTGCCTATATATACATCCTTTATTCATATTATACATGTTTATGAGATGTATTGATATAAGTGGTATATATTGATGAAACAAGTTACTAACTTGCGTTGATTGTTGTTCTCAGATCCTCCAAAAGATAAGTGACATCTGAATTCTAAATTGTGGCTTCAGGAGTATTGGTGAGTGAATTTGGAACTAACCATTCGATTTAGTTGTAACTGTTTGGTTACAACAAATGAACGTAGATATGTTGTTGTTATTTATTTAATATTCATTGTTGATTATTAATCTATGTGTTATGTGTGGCCTTCGGGCATCTGTTGTCAATGAGGTCAACGGGTTGAATTGGTTGGTTGGGCTAGTTGGTAATTGTGTGCATTACACGGGGTCTTACTTCATTTGTTGTGTGTATAGAACTTGTGTTTGGATATAGTAACCACTAGCTATCGGTCCCGTCCGTGATGACTATACGGATATGGTTGGGTAAATGTTCTTGGAGAGCCACCCGGGTATTATGATATCTCCAGAACCACCGATCCTCATTATTGTATTTGTTGACTGGTTACATGATGTGTTTACGTTTAATTTGAGTAAACAAGTGGTTGATCTAAATTGAATTGTGTGTTACGAATTCATTCACTTAGCTGCGTGTTAATCCCTCTTTTACTTCCTGCAGGTTATATTTTGGGAAGTGGGTAGCAGGAAGATGATGCTCTTGGAGCGGGAATGTTTGACTGGCTGTGCTACTCTG